>RJWM01010634.1:0-62775 GCA_004363535.1 Dasyprocta punctata
TGCTTTTCCTTTATATGCTAAAATGACTAAGTATTCTTTTTATCTGTTCATATTATTCATTTTCAAATTAATTTTATTTTAAAACTGTAAAACCATGCTAAGTACCTGGAATAAATCTAATTTGCTACTAGTTTGATGTGTTGATTAATTTTATCCTTTTTGAAACATAATTTACCTAAAATTTTAGAAATTTGTTATACTCATGAAAGAGGGTCTTTAATTTTACTTTTTAAAATAATGTCATCATTATGATGCATAGTAGTAAGGTTATATAACCAATATAAAATGTTGGAAAGTATCCCGTTTTTCTGTTTGCTGGAGATACTATAAAAGATCATTTTTTCATGAATGCTTTGAAAGTTCATGTTGAGTCTGAGTTGTTTTTTTCGTATAGTACAGATGAAATTATTGATTAAATTAATTTAAATTTTAGGTGCTTTTCAATTTTTTATGGGCCTGTTTTACAATGTTGAAGTTTTTATTTCAAAGAGAATTAAACAAAACAAAACAAAATGAAACAAATCAGAACAAATCAGATCAAAACAGAACAATGCAAGCAACACAGGACTTCAAAACAAAACAACATGAAGTCAGCAGTGGCCACCACAATGTCTGCTGCTCTCTTCAAAATGGTTGTCCATACCTTCGCACACAATAAATTCAAACAAAACAAAATAGTGTAAAACCAATGAAAATAAATGAGTGAAAGTGTTACGGGCCTTTGAAATCAGACAATAGGAAATTAGCAATAGCTGCCATAATGTCTCATTTTCTTCAAAATAGCTATCCATACCTTCACACAGACTGAAATCAAATAATAGAAAACAGACTCAAACCAATCAAAACAAAGAATAAAAGCATTCTTGGACTTCAGAACACGGTGATAGGAAGTCATTTTCCCATTGTACTTAAGTTTTTGTTACATGCTAGCCTAAGGTTGTTTTAAGTAATTTGTTCCCGACATCTTAATAATTGGTTTGGGTCATGTATTTCTTCCTACATTTGTCATTCATAGCTTTTGCCTTACTACATTCATATCGTTGATTATAGGATTTTGTTCACTGTTTGTATTATAGTTGCTTTATATTTTATAAATGTTATTCATTTCTTTCTACCTCATTTGAGTTTCTGTTATTGAGATAGATGCCTAAATGATTTTCTGGACATCTTTTGTAATTCATGGATTTATGGCTATTATTTATCCTCTACAAACACATTTATCTTTTTTCTAAATTTCTATGCTTTTTATGTTCTGTGTTTTTATGTTTTCTATGTTATTTCTATGCTTTTATGTTTTCTATGTTTTTATGTTTACATTTCTATATTTTTCTATGTTCCATGTTTTCAGTGTTCTATGTTTTAAGGTTAAAATGTTTTCTAATTTTTGAAAAATATATTATTTATAAATATTTGACAGCTTTATACTCAATTTTTTTTCATTGTTTTCTGCCTTACCACCAGAGTTGTCACATAGTATTCTCCATGTAAATTCAATTGTTTGAAGTTTACTGAGGCTTGTTTTATGATTTGGAATATGGGCAATTTGGCTGTCTGATTATATGTACTTAAATCAAATTGTTTGGAGATATTCATTATAGTATTCTACTATGAAATTATTCTGTAAATCTTGTTCAATTGTTTTGCATTTTCACTTTTAATTTGAATGATTTATTAGCTACTGAAAGGGATACATTAATAATATTTTAATAAATTATAGATTATTTTATTTCTTCTTGATGGTTTACATTTTTCTTTTATATAATTTGCGGATACATTATTTGACATATACAAATTTAGAATTGTTGCATCTTCTTGATACATTGACCTCTTTGTCATTAGGAAATACCTCCGTGTATGCTTTGCAAATACTTCTTGGCCAAATTACCATTTTTCTTAGTTTTCATCCATTTCTTTTTTTTTTCTTTGGAAAACTGCTGTTTCTGTAATGCAGGTTTTCCATTTTCTTTTAACTTCGGTTGTACTTATATTTTAAGTAAATATTTTGGATTTTATTTGTCTATTTTCTGTCTGACAATTTCTGTCATACTAAATTTTTTATTTTTTATTTTTTTTATTTTTTTTGTGGCACCGGGGATTGAACTCACAACCTCGCGCTTGCTAGGGCAGGCGCTTAAGGCACTGAGCCAAACTCCCGGCCCTGGTTTTTTGAGGCAGGGTCGCACTATGTAGCTCAGGCTGGCGTTGCACTCGCGTTGTAGCCCAAGCTGGCCTCGAACTCACAACGCTCCACCTACCTCAGCCTCCCGAGTGCTGGGATTAAAGGTGTGCGCCAGCACGCCCGGCTTGCTAAATTTTTTAAATCAGATTTCTTAGTATACTTTTTGTTAAATACAATCTTAAATTTTATTTCAGTTTTCCTTCTTCTATTTTTTCTTTTAATTTCTTCCTTTCAGTTGAATCAATTATTTTAATATATCTTTAATTTTCTCCTCTGTTATGTTATTCTTTATCACTACTCAAGGTTACATTGTTCTGTGTCAAGAAAAAGAAAAGTCTTTAGAACACTTGAACTCTATTTATTGTTTGTCACCTTTTTGGTATTGCTTTGGAATGTTTTACTTATATGTGCATGTATTTTAATTCCCAGCAGTCAGTTTTTAAAAGATTGTCAACTTAAAGTTATATTTGCCCACAAACATGTCCTTTCTAGTTCCTTCTGTGCTTTTCCTATCACTTAGCACCATTTTCTCTGCTTTAAAAGCCTCCAATGATATTTGTTCTACTGTCAATCAGGTGATATTGAATTGAGTTTTTGCTTGTTTAAAAATGCTTAAATTCACCTTTATTTTTAAGTAATACTCTTACATGGCATTAGAGTCTAGATTGTTAGTCATTTACTCTTATCGTTTGAAGCTGTAATCTTCATTTTGATTCTATATTAATATGTTGGCCATCAGAGTTCTTTGAAAGTAATACAATTGTTTCCTATCTGTTTCTAACATTTTTCCATCTTTCTACATTTCATTTTACTTTTATTTATCCCAGTTGGAATTTGTGGCATTTCTTGAGGGTATGATTTGATGTTATTCATCAGTTTGAAAGTTTTTCAATAATTACCATTATTGTTACCATTTTTTTCTTTTTTCTCGCTTGGTGAAAATTAAATATGTGTTAGACCTTTTAATCATTTCACTCAGTGAATACAGTTTAGAGGCTTTTCTATTATTTTCCATTAGTTTTTCTTTCTGGTATTAGTATTCTAAATATTTAATTATCTTCACTTCGTGCAAAATAATTATTAAATCAAAGTATTTAGCTTTTAATTTCAGTTGTTGTATGTTTTATTGTGAAAACATCTATTTGGTTTTTGTTGTACTTTCTGGTTATTATCTGACAATTCTTTATTTTGTCCTTTCATATGACAAAATTAATTACTGCTGTTTTTATATTTCTCTTAACTTCAATGTCTGATCTTCCTGTCTCTTTGCTTCTGTTTTCTTTTTCTTTTTTTCCTCAGTTTTGGTAAATTATGTCTTACATAATGTTGGTTATTTTCAGAGGTGAAGGAGGGAGGGCAGAAAAAGTGGGAGAGGGGGAAAGGAAAGAGAGAGATTGAGATTTGGGTAGATAGACCGAGTTACATTCCCTGAGGCAGAATTTTCTTTTGCTGTTTTCAGATGAGGTAGGAGTAGTTCATACTAATTTGATGATTGTGGCCATTTGAAACTCCTTTCAATTAATTGTGAGATTTTTCTTTCCAGGAATAAAAATAGAAGGGTGATTACTTTCATAACTACTTCTAAAAAATTGATCTTTGCTAAAGGTTTTTTATTTAAAAATGATAATAGAGCTTTTTAGATTAAAAGTTTTTATGTGTAATTGCTAATGTATCTGTTTTGTTTTTGTGCTAATATGAATTAAAGTTGCCCTTAATTATTTTTTTCTTAATATTTATGAATGAGGGGCTGAGGATATAGCTCAGCAGGGCAGTGCCTCTCTGACAAACATGAAGTCTTGAGTTTGATTCCTGGTACAAAAAAGAAATTATGAATGAAATATAAAAAGTTTTATATCTTATAAAAAATTGAAAGTAGTATTCAAAATTATTTTATTAGTGCTCCTAGAATTCCTCACCAAAAAATGACAGAGAAATAAATAAAATATATACTTTACTTCACATCTCATTCTTTTTCTTTTTGGTTTTTACTTTTAGCTTAATAAAGTCATACAACCAAGGGCTAAGGATGGTTAAAAAACAAATAAAAAGATGGAATTCCTGTGACAAAGAAAGTGGATGATAACAAAAATTGTTACAATTTAGATCCTTTCTTTTCCTTTTGTGGGAACAGTAATTCCAGGCTGAACATTACTGTTGAAGTAACTCTGTATTGACAAGACAGACACATCTGGGCAATTGCTGTGCATATATCTTAATCTTCGTGGATGCTTCCAAAATCAGAATAATGCAGACTGAATGAGCAGTTATGCCCGATGTATCTGAATACGAAGGATAAAAGTCCGATGCCACAAGAGAGTGCTGAGACTCAGGAGAGTTTTACAGCAGTCTATCCAGTAGCCTGTGAATAGAAGTTTGGCTTTTTAAAAACTGCTCTAACCCTTAAAGGAAAATATGACTTGGGTATTTGGTAGTGATTTCATGTGGCTACAATATTCTTACAACTTTCAAAAAAATTTCCAGGAAACCTTTTATAGTCCTTTCATACCCTGCTCAGTCAGTTTTAGAAAACTGACACTATGCATGCATGAAATAATCAGCTAGAGACAATGCTAGGAGTACTCTAGGCTGAAATGTCGGCACAATATGGGAGAGTAATATAGAAATGGGAATTGAAGATTATCTCTTGTATAGCCCATTGTACAGAGGGGTAAATCAAGAACTTGTTAGTTGACAAAACTAACTTGAGATTATGGCCTGGAAAAAATGTAAAAGTAAATTGCTTCAAAGTTAAAGATAAATGTCATAAAGTAATTAAACCATTGTCAATTTTTTCAATAGGATGAGGGGCTGCAGCTTCAACCTGGAGTTAGGACAGTGCTGTAGTTGTGGTCACAGGCTGATTTCTCCAGGGTGTTCCATTCCTGTCGTTAGATGATTTGGTTGCTAAATGAGGAATTGTATATATTGTGTGCATTACAATATTCAGAGCAAAGAAATGATCAAAGAAAACTCCAACTTGATGATTCTTTTTTTGCATAACTATTACGTGCAGTACTGTATTGTACAACAGAGCATAAAACTATAGTACTGTACAGTACATCAGCAAACGTTACAATGCTGTATGAACGGGGTATATGTGCAAAAAAGATAGAAGCCCTATAAACAAGCTGTACAGAAATGTATAAAAAAAAAGATGGGTCTTAAGTTTGAACAGTTGTTAAATGGGTAGGTTATTAAATGAGGAATATCTGTAATATGGTGGCATAGACCTGCTCCTCAGTATAAATCCAATGCATGGCTGAATACCTGCTACTATCCTGGACTCCAAATGCAACTAAAGTAGTCTCCCAGGTGATTGATTTTTGAATGGTTTTATCTGGAATTACATTTTAGACATGAGGATTTTAGTTGAACCCTAAGGTCTCTTTTTAAATCCATTTTCTAGACTCTAGGCTTTCCAGATTCAATATGAAGTTTTCAGGAAATTCTTGGCAGTGGAAACACTTTTAAGTGGTCTCTTCTGAGTATATTTGCTATCATTCCTTTAGAATTGTGTAAGCTGGGCTGAGGATGTAGCTGAATGTTAGAGTTCTTGCATTGCATGCACAAGGCCCTGGGTTCAATCCCCAGCACCACCAAAAAAAAAAAAAAAAAAAAAAAAAAGGTATAAGTCTTTAGTATTTGAGGTATTGTCTGTAATCACTAATGAAGATGAGCAAAACCATTGGACTAAGTAAATCTGGCATATTTAACAGCATTTTATGTTCTCTGTGTCTTCCAATGGTCATATATATATTCCCAAGTTAAGTAGAGCAACCTAGCCTATTTACTATGAACTATTTTGTGCATTAAAGTCATGAATATGCACATCAAAGTTGCCTGTTATGTAGAATGAAAATTTCTGACTTATACAAAAAGTATGTATTCATCCAATCATTAGTAAGGTGATGACGGTTAGACTGGTTAGTGTCACAAGGGGTAATAGTTATGGCCAGCTGACCAGACACTGATTTTAGGCAACTATATTTTAAAGTTATAAAAGTTTGGGGAACAGTAGCTTCCCTTGACCAGGAGATGCTATTATAACCATCATATAGAAATGTACTGTATAGTTGATGAGCTTTGACTATAGCTCTACTAAATGATAAAAACGTGACTACTGAATACATTGATTGTATGGCACTATGATTGTGACACATGGAATACAAAAATAAGTAAAATAGTCCCAGCCTGGGTTAGTGGGGGAAAATATAGGAGCACGAATAAGTACATAATAATGAGATACTTGCTTAAATTTACCTAAATATAAAATACTATGGAAAGACTAAATCAAGCAACAATCATTTGTGGGAGAAAAAAAACATATTAAGGAAAACTAAATAAGGTTTGAATATTTGACTAGAGTCTTAAAAGAAGATAGCAAATATATTTGAATATATTGGCGTTTTTCAGAATGTTGTACTGATAGTTTTTGAGTATAGACATTTTAATTTTTCCTCCTAAAAAACTCTTACTATGGAAATCTGGTAGTTGATGTTACAACAGAATTACAGATCTTAATGTGCAATCTTCTTAACTCATTTCATCTTATTACAAGGACAAGCTATTTCAGTAAGGAACATGACCATGCTTTGCATAACTTTGGTGATTATAGTTCCTTTTTTTTTCCCTTTGTTTCTTTCTAGTGGATAGGTCTGTGAGAGATAGCCATGTTATTTATTTTTTTAGATTATTTTTATTTTAAAAAGAAGACAGAGGATAAAAATGATACAGAATTTCAACACAAAATAATAGGAAATTAACACTTGTTAATATATTTCATATTGTTATCTTCAAAGTAGTTCAGATTACAAAACTTAGGCATAAAAATGATCAAGTAATCAAACAATGAAAACACAAACTGTTCTTTTTGATGAACTTACAGAGATTAGTAGTATAGTTATCTATTTTGTATATATATATACACATATATATGTATACATATATACATATAATCTTTTCACTTCTTTCTTTTCTCCTTTTCCCTACACCAGTTGTTCTTTCCTTTTGAGCACATTCTTTCCCTTTCATTTTCACAATATCTTTTGTACATTTTGGATCTTATTTACTCTTTCAGGTTTTTTTTACACTAGGGAGACCATATAATATTTACATATGCGAGTCTGATTTATTTCACTTATGAGTATGGTTTCAAATTGCATACATTTACCTATAAAAGCCTTAAGTTTATCCTTCTTTAAATATGAGTTTGTATAAAAATATCACATATTTTTTATCTATTCTGTGGTTGATAGGCATTTGGGTTGTTTCCAAGATCTGGCTATTACAAATTGTGCTGCTATAAACGTGGGTGCACATATATTGCTATGGCATGATGTTTTCAATTGTTCTGGGAAAATACCCAGAAGGGGAATAGCTGGATTGAATGGACCGTTCAGTCCTAGTCTTTTGAGGAATCTTTACACTGCTTTCTACAGTGATTGCACCAGCCTATACTTCCACCAACAGTGGAGAAGTGTTCCTTTTTCCCCACAGCCCCAGCAGCATCTCTTATTGGTTGATTTATTGATGACAGCCATTCTTTCTGGAGTGAGATGGATCTCAGTATTTTTTTAATTTGCACTTCTTGAATGACCAGTGATGCTGAGCATTTATTCATGTATTTATTTGTTGGTCATATGTAACTAACTATAAGGAAGGAATTCATTCATGCCATCAATTTTTGTAATATTTCTATGACTATTCTTCAGTGTATCAGCATTTCCTGATGAAAAAAATACTCATAATGCACTCTAATAATTTAACCATAATCCTACATTTATATACAATTATTATGCATACATGCATTAATATTGGACTAAAGTGGTATGATTTTAAACAGATGTATAGGCAGGATTTACAAGTACATATATTTTATTGGGTTTTCTTTTATAGATTGTATTGTATTTACAGCACCAAACTAGTGCTAATAGAATATTTTATTCAGGAAATGAAAATAGTAATTGCATAGAATAAAATGCTATGATGGTAGGCATCGAAAAGGAATTGTGTCTACATTGAACAATCACTCAAGGCATAATGCTAATTGTGGGTCGTATGTTTACTTTAAACAATGAAGTACACATTATTACTTTGACTGAAGTAGTCAGTAGTAATCAAAAGTGATAAACTTTTTAAAACACTAAAATAAACATTCCTCTCAGATTGCCATTCAGCATAAAATATCTTAATAGTTGTTTTTCAGTGGTTATAAGATGATATTAATGATATATGGTGATACTTCATTTTGATACAGGTCATTAAGCCATCCTGATTCATTTAAAGTAATGTCACAATGGCTTTAATCATTGAGTTTCAATCATAAACTTTGCTCAGATAACACAATTGATCATTAATGTTCTCATTTGCTTCAGGCTCACTGTCAGTTATTTTTTTAGTGCTTTAGAATCATTACCAGGAAGTGAGAGGTTAATCTCTTCTGCACAACTCTCATCACCCTTGAGGGATGCTCTTCCATCTAATGAGATGACAGTAAGGCCAGCACGAAGAACAATTGATGGACTTAGGGTTTAGGAGAGTTGAGTTTTGTAATACAGATTTAAAGCAAAATGCAAATATTCTTCATAGCTTCCTATTTTAAGTTTGGGAGCTTATTTCTGTATCGAGAAATGATGTAAAGAAATGGCTAACTATATGAAATAACTTGCATTCTCAACAAAGAGAATCCTGGAACATATTCAAATCATCAGTGTTCCAAAATTATTAGTTTTACTGGTTTTTGGAGTAACAATATTCATGCATTATTATCAAAATAGACATTCAGAAACTATTTAGTACTGCTATAAAATTTAATTATGCTGATTCCAATATACCCCAAGACCTTGCGAACTGAACTGCTTTGTATTTTCCAAGTACTTGGGTTTTGTTTTGTAAAACACAGCTTATAATGTTCTAGGAATCAGTTCCTCAGAAGATATTTTGAATACCTAGTAAATCTTCTCCAAGACCTTATAACTGAGAATTTCGGTTTACTATTAATGTGCAAATATGTCTTCAATAAACAGATTTCCCAAATTTTGTTCTATCTTTGAAGTAACGTTTCTAACTGGGTTTAGGACTACTTGAGTGGGCCTTTAACTCAGTCTTTGCAAGCAACACTTAAAATTATGTGTATTCATTCTATTAGGTTTTTATAACTTTTCTTACATAATAATTTTTAATCCTGTTAGGATAAGATTATTTCCTATCTTATCTTTTCATAGCAAGGATGCAACGAACATCTTTGTGTATAATTGCCTTATTCTTGTGTGTAAGATTGTGTTCTTAGAAAAGAATTTTAGAAATGGAATTTTAGTGGATCTAAGAGCATTGGAATTTTAAAGTCTTTTAAATACATACTGATGAAATATTTCCCAAAAGTGCATTAGTTTATATGGCCATGTACATTGTATGAGGGTATGAGAGCATCTGTTTTGATAGTATTCTTATCGTTCTACAAAGTTAAAACAGTAAGAATGTGCCCATGAAACCTAATCAAACCTAATCAAAATGAAAACTGATACCTTTAAGTTCATTCAGAGGTGGTTCATTGAGGAAATAAAGGGGTTATACTATCTATTTAGAAATTTCAGGTGAAACATGGTATTCTGTTAACATGCATTTATCTGAGCTCCTTAAATCTGGGAAAAGTGAGGGTAAAATAGAAATGACAATATAGTTTTTAAAATGATATAAGATGGAAAGGGAATGACAAGTTCTAGCAGGAAAGATACTTCTGGGGGTGGGGTAGATCATGAAAGGTAAGGGTGGTGGTGAGACATGGACTCAAATGGGGAGGGTGAATTGTGAGTGTTTACAAGAAACTTTATCCCCAAGGTCTCTCTATCCAGTGTTTTCAGGCAGCTGTCTCTCTCACTCCCTGCAAAAGACAGGTTTATTTGGTGGAAAAATTGAAACAGAGGCTCCTTACTCAAGGACACCCAAGGCAGAGGAGACGAAGAGGTGGGCACTGAGAAAGAGCTAGTAAGTAAAAGTAGTAAACGTCTAAATGCACTTCACACATAGTGAAGGAAATTGTTAATATTTTAAACTGATAACTCAAGAAATACAAGCATAGCCCTATTCTTTATAATCAAATACATGTCAGAAAAAAAAGGAACTGAAATAAAGCATGTGGATAAAGGCCACCAGCTCAGATGAAAGAGCAGCATTGATAATGTTGTAAACACTGCCTCACTCCTAAATTCTGGGTGTGAAAGAAGGACAGTCAGGAAACAGCAGGCTGCCTATGTGGCTGGAACTCAACATCAAGGGAACAGAGCGAGGGTGAAACTTGGCTTTTACAGGTCTCAGAGCTTTTAGTTTCTTGTTTCTTTCCAAATAGAAGAGATCTCCTGGATATATAGAGGCATAACTATATAGTTGAAACCTACTGAAATACTTACTAGGAATAATAATGCAAAAATGCTGCAATAGAAGGTCTTGGTGTATCTCTTTGTCTCTCTGTCTCTGTCTCTGTCTCTCTCTCTGTCTGTCTGTCTCTGTTTCTTTCCTCTCTCCTCTCTCAATTAATGTGCATAATGCATCACTCACACTCTTCTCGTACTCTTGTTTTGCCTCAGCAAATGTTTCTCAGGCAGACTGGGGAGAACGAATGGGGCTCCTCTTCTCAAGACCATTTACTTTCTTTGCATGTGCTTCTCATCCTGGTGCCATTTTTGAGAGCATGACAGTCCCCTTTCCAGAGCAACCAGGGATGGTGTGTGCAAGGACAGTTTTGATGTTTAAGTTCTCATAATGTCCTGACAGCTATTTTCTCTTGAGGTGAAGAGAATACAGAACATTCTGCAGTTCTGCACATTTTGGCTATGATTTTTCTCCCCCTGTCTAGTTCTGACTGACCTGCCCCATTTTTTCTGACTTTACTAATGTAATCCATTGTGGGTCTATGAGAGAACTGGGATGCTGTGACAAGCTTCTTATAACTCAAGAAATACAAGTGTAGCCCTAAGTAGATTTGTCTTCTTAAAAAAAAATCCCCACTCTACATATTAAATATTTCACTGTAGTTTTAAAAAGTGAAATAGATTATATAAAATTAAAGCTGTGTACTCTAGGTACAGTACATGTCTCGAGCTGTTTTACACACTTGAATGTGCATAGAATTCATCTGACAAGCTTATTAAAAATAAAGGTGCCTGATCCTCCCACAAATGTCTGAAGTGGGACCCAGAGTACCTGCATTTCAAACAAGTAGTCTAATGCAAGTGGCTTGAAAACCACATTTTGAAGAACATTAATTTAAGGATGATTTTTCTTTTGTGCATGAAACAATAACCTGGTACTTCTGATCTAGAAAACATGGCCATCTCAAAATAAGTTATTTACTTAGTGTTACTGTGTCGGGACAGCAAATCCATAAAGGGGAATGGAAATGTTTTAGTTTCCAAATTATTAAAATATAAATTCAAAGTGAGCTGAAAATAACATTGGTAATCAGGAAATCCTACAAAATTATCTAAACCGAAGAGTAAAAATGAGGATTATTTGGCATTTATCAATCAAGTTAACATTTGCCTAACAAATGAAATATGATGGAAGATTTAAGAAACCTCAGTGTAATGGACTCTTTTAGAGATAATCTTAATTTTTATAAAAGTGCTTGCAAGAAAATACCAGTGGTGCTAATTAAAGTTGAAGTAATTTGAAAGCTACAAAATGGTAAGAATGCATAATAAAAGTTAATTTTAATGATTAAGGATAATGTAGCATGCTGCTACTAATTGTGATGTTCATTATGCCTGGTTGAACACCGAAAATTTTTCTCCATGTTTTTCATATTTCTTGAAATATCTTAATCCTCTTGCTTTAAAGACTAACAAGCCATTTTGGATAAACTCAAGAATGCAGCAGTGTGGTTTTGTTAGTTGTCAGCTACCTCTTCCTCAAATGCCAGCACAGTCTATGAAGTGGCCCAGCAAAAGTGACTGATACCAGTGGTTCTCTGTGGATTAATTCCACAGGATCCTTTAAGTTTGTCCAGACCTGGAAACTGGAAATCTCAGAGCCATGTAAGCTCTTTGACTGGGGGTCAGCTCCGCATATTGTTGTCTCAGTTTGAAATGATGGCAATTTCAATGTTCAGTCTGTTGGCAAATGAAATTCGGTGTTGATTTCTACTCTATTGTTGTGTGCGTAATGCTGTGAAATTCTTAACAGACAGCATTGTAAATTTTACTATTAATTTCTTATGCAAAGTGAATAAATCAGTAAGGATGGCCTGGCCTTAAAATTCTCAGTCAGCTATCATATAGGTTTTCCCACTGGAGCAAGGTGGAACGATAGCTTTGCTGTCGCAGGGCACCTGAGTGATGTTTTCTGAAGCTGTGTTCCCTCCAGAAGGAGTATTCGAGGACAGACCTTCTCTCGTTTTTCTATTCTGAAGTGCATGAATGGATTTTTAGTACTATCAAATAGGTCTTTCTCTTTTTATACAGCTCATGTGGATATTCACTTAGCATTATTTGGGTGGAAGAATTGGGATTTCTAGTTCATCTTAATAGCACAGGTAGAGAACTAAAATGTTAACTTCTATTTTTTTTTTTTTTTTTTTTTTTTTTGCGGCACCGGGGATTGAACTCACAACCTCACGCCTGCCAGGGCAGGCGCTTAAGGCACTGAGCCTAACTCCCAGCCCTGGATTTTTTGAGGCAGGGTCGCACTATGTAGCTCAGGCCGGCCTTGCGCTCGCGTTGTAGCCCAAGCGGGCCTCGAACTCACAACGCTCCGCCTACCTCAGCCTCCCGAGTGCTGGGATTAAAGGCGTGCGCCACCACGCCCGGCCTCTATTTTAACAATGAAGAAGGTGTGACTTGTCCAAAATCAAATTAGTGCTTAATAGCTGTCCTGGTAGCCTAGATTATCTACTTCATGAAGTCTGAGACTATTCCTGGAAAATGCCATGTTTATAAAAAAGGATTTATCATCAAAGTACTTGAACCAGTTTTATGTAATCCATGTAGCTTTTGTTTTCTTACCTGAAAGATAGGGATTCTAATTATTGTCTGTTGAATACTCTTTGGTCTCTGCATGAGCTGGGAGGGGCCCCAAGCTGAACAGAGTCAGGAATCATAAGGTCACACTGATGGGTTAGACTCTGCTCTTTGCCTTTTATTTTTTGTTTCTCTACTTTTTCATTATTTCTTAAGATATTTTTAAAATCTGGCACTCACATCTCAAAGCATATAAACCATTGTAATGTGTAAAAAATATAATACCTAATAATATATTTAGCTGATATTTCAAAAATTATAAATTCTGCAATATTTTTCTGCTGAATAGGACCAAATTATAAAGTAGGACCACCTCTAATTTTATGCTTCATGAAACAAGTTTTTCTTCATGATGAACTACCATTTTGGATTTTCCTATCATGGCAAATTGGTATAGAAATATGTCGGAATGTACATTTTCTAATGATTTTGACTATGCTGCCACAAGATTCTTCAGTCTTGTGACATGAGTGCCACATTGATAATTCAATATACACCGCAGCCACTTCAGTTTCAAATCACCTAGAGTATTGCATCGTTCATAATGTGCTTTTGCAACTTGCAGAGAGACTCCTTAAGGGATTTTAAAAAATGTTACCTTTTTGGAACACATTATTTAACTATAATATAGCATATTACATTCAGTGTGCCACTGCGCAATCTTACATATGTACATACGCTTTTGATTACCACTGACACACAGAAATAGAGTATTTCCATTATGCCATAAGTTCCCTCAAGCCCAACAGATAACTAAACACTATTCTGACCTCTAATGTGGTGGATTAGATTTGTTGTCTACACTTGAACTTCATGTGAGATGATAATAAATTATGTGCGTTCTTTTAGCTTTGGCATTTTTTTTTGAGATTTGGCCAGGTTTTATGAATATGAGAAGTTTGTTGTTTTATTATTGCTATTTTGTAGTCCATTGCATGAACATATAATAATTTTATTATTTATTCTTTTGGGTAGACTTTTGGATTGTTTTCAGTATGAGGCTATTAATAAGCAAAATCACCATAAACATTCTTGTATATGTGGTTCTGTAGAAGTTTGTTTTATGTTTTCTATTGCAAACACCCAGATATGGAATTACTATATGGTAAATCTATGTATAACTTTGAAACAAAATGTTCAGCTATTCCTTTCAAAGTGATTGTATTGTTTACACTAGTACTGGTAATATGTGAATCTATTTGCTTCATATCTTTTTATGTTTGATTTGCGAATCTTTTAACTTGGACTATTCTGCTATGCGTATTGCTATTTTTTAATCACTATAATTTCTATTCCCCTAAAATAATAACCAGTACTTTTTCACATGACTATTAGACATTTAGAAATTCCACTGAAATAGCAATTCAAGTCTTTTTCATTATGTAATTGAGTTGCCTGCTTGTTATGAAGTTTATATGTCAAGAATATATATCTTTGGCCATGAGACCTATTTACTTTCTTAGTGATGTGTTCTGAGGAAAAGAATTTATTTTTAATAAAGTGATTTTAAAAAGCTAGTGGCATTTAATAAATCCTTGCCCTCTTCCAGGTTCTAAAGGTATTATATGTAATTTATTGTTGCTGTTTTTTAATAGAAGCTGGATTCTTTTGAAATTAAATTTATTGCAAGATATAAGTTAGAAGTCAGGACTCATATTTTCCCAAGATAGATACTAAAATGATCCATTCTTTGGAAAGAATATTCTTTTGGATTGCAATAGTGTTTGCATTGTAAATTAAGAAAGTATATCAGCACGACTGTGTTCTCCGGCATTTTATTTAGCTCTCTTCTCACTCTCACTACACCATCATAATTATTGGAGTTTTATATTACACCTTCAAATTTGGAAGTGTAAATTCTTTAATTTTTCTTTTTTTAACATTTTCTTAGATCTTTCACATGCTCAATACTCCTGAGTATATTTACGATCATCCTGTTGGTTTCCACCAAAACCAGCATCTGGTTTTGATCAGTATTAAATTACATGGCTAAATCTGAAGAGAACTGACATTGCAACAAAAATAAATTTTCTAATTTATGAAGTTTTCCCTTTCTCCTTCCCTCTCTCCTTCCTTTCCTTCCTTCTTCAATCCTTCCTTCCTTGTATTACTTTCTTTTTGTATTAATGTTGAGTGAAACTGATAATTGCTTTCAGTTTTAGGAGTGAAGTACACACCATTTTATTATTGAATATGTCACCTGGGAGTTTTTCTAAGCATCATCTTTCAGAAAAAGACAGATCTCTCTGATATTTTTAGTTTTTTATGGGATTTTTTTTTTAATTTTAAATAGGCAATTTTCTGTTTCTGTGAAGTAGTTCTTAGGCTTATTTTTATTTCTTTTGCTAGCATTGTACTTCATTGATTTTTCAAAACCAAACCAAAAAAAATCTCTGGACTAGAAACCATGTGGTTTTGATGTATTGCATTTGTGAATTCTATTTGATGTTTGTTTAGAATCTTGATTTCAATACTCATGATAGATTATGATTCATAATTGACCTTTTTTTAAATATCCTTTTCAGAATTTGGTACAAAGGTTGTTATGGCTTAAAATAATGCTTGTGATTCTAACTTTTGGAAGAATTTCAGAAAGCCATTGTTTCATTAGGAAACACTCACCAATGTGGCTACTAGTACCTTTTGTTTTAAAGGTTTTAATAAATTTTCTTTAATAAACATCGATTAACTTATTTATAGACAAATAATATATGCAAATATATATACACACATATCTATCTATCTATCTATCTAGCCATAGAGACAGAGGGAGTGAGAATATATTTCTTTCATCTATTTGGTAAATTGTATTTTTCAAGGAATTTTCCTATTCAGACTTTTAATCTATTGTGGCAACATTATGGACAATGTTTTGTTCCTATTTTTAAAAATCTCTTCAATACCTGTGGGAAATGACTGTGTTACTTTGTTATTGATGTTGATAATTTGATTTCTCTTGAACATTGTTATTAGAGTTGTATTAATTTTATTAATCTTCTCAAATATTGTGTACTTTATATATTTGTTCTATTGTTTAGTTTACATTTCATTGATTTCTGTTATTACATGTATTATTTATTTCCATCTATTTATCTTGAATTTGAAATTTTCACTTCTTATTAGCTTCTTAGTATTTAAGCTTGTAATGCTGATTTACATTTTTTAATATAAATTTTAGAACTTTTAAATTTTCTGATACATATTATTTTGTCTGCATCTCCAACATTTTTCTCCACTATATTTTCATTAAGTTCAATGTATTTTTTAATTTCATATATGACTGACTTAAAAATTCTCACACAGTTCACTTAAAGTGTTTTCATTCATTTATTCAAATGTAGGGATTTTGTATTATTTTCTCATTGACTTCTAATTTAAATACTCAATATTCATAAAACTTATGCTGTCTTATTTTCAAACTTTGTAATTTATTGAGACATGATTCACGGTCCAGAATATTTTGGTAAACGTCCATGTACTTGAAAATGCTACAAATTTTGTCTTGCTTGAGGGCAGTATTCTTGGAATTATTACATTCTAAAAATGTCTTCCTTTTCTCCATGTTACTGAAAAAAGTATTTTTAAGATCTCCAATTAGTGTTATGAATTTGTTGATCTCTCATTTTAGTTGAGTCATATATATATAATAATGCTGTATTATTAAATTCATATTGACTGCTTATTATGTATTTCCGTTACATTGATCACCTGTCATTATTAAATGACCCTGTTATCACTCCTGTTGTTCTTAATGTCTTCTTTTGTGCTGCATTAACATTATATGTTAACAATAGTAGTAAATAAAATATAAATACAATCAAATCAGCTTTGGTTTTGCTTGCATGGCATTTATGTATGTTTGTATTGTGTGTGCATACTAGATTGGACAGTACTATCTTGGTCCTTTCATTCTATTTGTGGCATTTCTTTTTCCAGTAATAGAACCTGTGCTCTAAGCTCCGTCTCTAGCCCTTATTATTATCTCACTTTTTAGAACTTTATCATTGTTTTAGTGTGTGTTTCAAAATTTACAAAGCCATCCATAACTTATTTCCAAGTATATTAAATTAGACATCTTCCCAGGTCCTGCACAATGTAAAAAACATGAAACACTTTACTTAATTACTGTGCTTAATTATATATTTTTTGTTTATTAAAAGTTTTACTAATGTGCTAATATATCAGGAAAGTTATTGCAATGGGTTTAAAAGGCAGATAGACACACTATTACAGGCTATAAAGTAATAAAGGACTTTTATAAAATTAAATATTATACAGATTTATGAGATTTACAGAATAAATCAGATCAAGAAAAGAAATTAAATCTGAAAGATTAGATCCAATGTTAGCACCAACAGTATCTTTGAAAATAAAACTTTTAACTGCTTCAGTCTTTCCTGATATATTTCTTAACTTTCTCTCAAATACAGTGCTCTCAACCCTGAAAAGAATAAGGGGCATCAAAAACCCCAATACTAAGAAGATACAGACAAAAGAAGAACTAAAAATGTACTCAGAATTGAGGATTTAATTCATAAGTTACTTCACTTTAACCAATCATAAGATTTCTATGCATTGAACTATATATGAGGAGTCTATGAATCATAATGTTTGCCAGTAGGGTTAAAAATTAGCAATATACAGTATTATTTCGATCAAAATTGTCCCTCATAAGTTACAGTTATAATAAAACTATAATTACAATATGTATTATACTTGCTTATTACACACTCAGGGACACAGCACAGACATACATGTGCTTGATGGCTTAGCATCCACTTTATTGTTCTTATTTGTGTAATAAACAAGCAGCACAAACCACATCTTCCTGTCATTCAAGGTAATGCAGTAATATAAAAGTCTCCAAAGAAGTTAACTGGAAATTGCAGTAAATATTGCTTTAAATAGAATTAGTTGCTATAATGAGATGAATCACATTATACATTATTTTATTCAATGAATTATTCAGTTCAAGAAACTCAACAGCAGAAATCAATCTTAGGATTTGAACCATAGCAAAATGGAAAGTTCTTTGAAATATAGGAGCTTCACTAGAAAAACCACAGACATATATGCCCCAACCTGGAAATTCTTTTTGTTAACTTGGGGAATCATACTGAACACCGGCGAAGACAGGACTTATGGAAGTCAAAAGTCACCTGAGATACTGACCCTAAAAGTAAAGGGGTACTGGTGGCAGGTAAGAAATAAAACTACATTAGCTGATCAGCTATGTATTTTCCTAAATGGATTTAAATTTAAAAAGTGAAATGCTTCATTGTGTTTTCTCAGAAACTAATCAAAAGATTACAGAGTCCTACACAATTTGGAGATAGAAAGTGGATGCTGAGTGACTAAAGGTGATTCTAGATATGGAGTTTTAGAAAGTTAGTCCTTGGAGTAGATGGCACCATAGCTCTGGCAACAGATGCAGAGGAATGCTGCTCTGGAGAGAAGGCAAGGACACTCTATGATCAATGAGCAGACAAATGAGTGTCCCAGTGGGAGATGGGATCATTAAATAATGGTTTATCTTGCACTGCTCCTGCCTCTGTCTTTAAATTTCTAGATATGTTGTAAGTACCATCATAATTTGTAAATATTGGTGTTTTAAGCAGTTAGTATTCTTTCATATTTACCACTTTTATTATGCCTTTTGCCTCTTGTATTGCCATTTTTTTTAAAACTAGGATTGTCCCTTCACACTGTAGTGCTGTTTCTTAAAAACTGGCGGTGGCACTCACTTTTGAGGAAAGAACTAGGGTGCTAGACATTCATTTCTTATTTTATATCCTTCTAAAAGAGAGTGGTACTATAAATGGCTTTTTGCTATATTCCAAAAAATCCAAGTAAACTATAAATACTTTACAGACTCTAAGCCTAAAATATACAAATTTTGAATATATTTGGCATTTTGTAGTTATAAAAAAACAGCATAATTTCAGTTAGTGTAAAACTTTCCTGTATATTATTACAAATATAGGGACTTGTTCTCATGGGCTGTCTAATTTCAAAAATTATGCGATAGTGTTCTTCCAGCTCATAGGAAGACAGAACTCTTCATTATGAATGTTATTCATTCTGATTAGAAAATAAAATTGTGTAAAATAAGGGTTAACAGTGTCAATTGCCCCAGGATAGCGGTGCCAGAGAGAAGATTAGGACTTCATGCTTCTCCCTTCCTCCATTGTCTGGAGACTGTGCAGCTGGTGAGAGGATTCTGAGTTTGCAGTTTCCATTCCTCCACTGCCAAGGGGTGGCATGGCTGGCAGGTGGAGAAAGGAGTTTGAGTTTCACTCCTGCCTTCCTCCATCAACCTGGGATGGCTCAGCTGGTGAGAGGAATGACAACACTGAGACTGTAAAGGATCATAACCAACATCATTGTCCAGTATCAAACAAATGGGCCCTAAGTCAAATAGGTAATACCTCCTCTGTTGTAACATATTGGGAAGGTAGGTTCTAGGGATAGACCTAAAGACTAAGAACGACATACATCTAGAAGACATCTGTAGAACAAACATCTCCTAGGAAAGCCTCCATACCAGTGGTGAGGCTATCTAACATAAGAAATCTACAAGCATCAACACAGAAAGTAAAATAAAATAGAAAGTATAAAATGACTAGACAAAGAAGCAAAATGCAATACCAAATTCCCAGCCCACCCAGGAGAAGTCCAAAGCACAAAGTGATAGAGGAAATTGGAAGCCAACAAATGAAACTCTCCGAAATGATAGCAGCAGAAGTGAAAAAACAAATAGAAGATACCATGGAAAAAATAAAGTGCAAAAATAAATGATTACCAAAATAAAAAAATGGACCGGGAGTTTGGCTCAGTGACTTAAGCGCCTGTCTGACAGGTGCGAGGTTGTGAGTTCAATTCCCGGTGCTGAAAAATCAAAATCAAAAATCAAAATCAAAATCAAAACAAAAAAACGTTATAGCAGACACAAATAAACAAATGGAGGTGCTTAGAAAAATGATGGAAACCATGAATGTTAAACATAGATAAGAAATTGAATTAATGAAACAGATTCAAACAAATGCAGGAGATTATAAACTCCATTGAAAATATATGCAGCAAACTGAATGAAGGCAAGCATAGAATATCAGGTCTAGAAGACTTAGAAAAATAACTAGTGACCAGGAAAGGAAAGATATCTTAAAAATCTCAAGAGACCATAAAAAATCAATCCAACAGTTACAGGATGAAGCAAAGAAGAGCAACATAAGATTGGTTAGAATCAGTGAGAAAACTAGAGACAGCACAAATGCCATTAAAATTCTCTATAGAAATGGCAGAAGATTTCCGAAACATGGATGAAGAGAACTTGGAGTGAAGCATTTAAATTCCTGAAAGAAACAACTTCCAGTCCAGATTGATGTACCCTGAAAAGCTATCTTTCAAAATTGATGAAAAGATATGATGCTTCTGTGACAACAAATGAAGGAATTCATGGTCACCAAATGAACTCTACAAAGAACACCGAAGGATATTCTATAGAACAACAAGGATGACCACAGTTCCAGGAATAGTAGCAGAGGGGGATTGCCAAATAGGGTAGGCAACTGAATGAAGGGTAAAAGTGGGGGGCCAACAGCAGGAAGATAGCATTGCAGAGACATGCTAATGCATGCCAGTTGTAACCATTAATGTAGATGGCCTCAATTCACCAATAAAAAGAAACACAAAGAGAGTGAATCAAGAAACAAGACTCATCAGTATGCTGTATACAAGAAATGCACTTAACTCAAAAGAAATTCATAGACCAAAAGTCAAAGGAGAGAAAACAATTGTTCCATGTGACCATCAACCAGAAAAAAAGCCAGAGTAATTTGCCCATCAACCACAGAATGAATAAGAATGATATGATATTTTCAAACAATGGAAAGTTACTCAGCTATAAAGAAGGATAATCTCTTGTAGGTAAGTGGATGCAACTTGAGATCATGGTTATGGGTGAAATGGTTCAGACTCACATGGGTGAGCATTGTGTTATCTCTAGCATAAAAAACTGAAGAAGTTAGTGGGATCCAAAATGTAAAATAGATATTATGAAAGTGATAGGGAAGGAAACATCTAAAAAGGGAGGGTAATAACTATTGTTAATTTCCTATTATCTTGTTTTGAATTCTTGTATCATTTTTATAGTTTGGTTTGGTTTTATTCTGTCTTGTTCTGTTTGATTTTACTGTGTCTGATGGTATGGGCAGCTATTTTGAAGATAATGGGGTATATTATGGTAGCAATTGATGATTCCTATTATCAGATTTTGAAGTCCTGTAATGCTTTCATTCTTTTGTTTTGATTGGTTTTATTCTGGGTTTTTTGTTTGATTTTATCATGTCTGATGGTATGGATAGCTATTTTGAAGAAAACAAGAGACATTATGGTAGCCATTACTGATTTCCTATTATCTTATTTTGAAGTCTTGTATTGCTTTCATTGTTCTGCTCTGATTAAGCTTATTTTGTTTTGTTTGGTTTGGTTTTATCATCTTTGAAATAAACTGAAAAAAATAAAAGAAAAAGATAAATATACCACAAACACATGAACACCAATAGAAAGAAATTGTCAGGTAGGGCAAACAGTTAAATGGAGGAGAAAGACATGGAAACAACAGGAAAGTGACATGAAAAAGAAAAACCAATGCATATCAGTTATAACCATCAATGTAAATAGTCTCAACTCACCAATCAAAAGAAAAAGAGTAGCAGATTGAGCCAGAAAGCAAGATCTAGCAGTGTGCTGCATTCAAGAAACACATTTAAGCCAAAAAGAAATTCATATACTAAAAGTCAAAGAATGGAAAGTAATTCTCCATGCCACAGCAATCCAGAAAAAATCAGGGGTAGCTATTCTATTAGCAAATAATTCAAACTTTAAGCCAAAACTGATCAAAAGTGATAAAAAAGGTCACTACATACTTGCTAAGGGAAAACTCCAAGAAGAAGAGATAGCAATCATAAATGTTTGCACCAAACAAGGTTCACCCAACTATATAAAGCAAATAATAACAGACATGAAAAACCAAATAAACACTAACACAATTGTAGTGAAAGAACTTAATACCCTGTTGTCACAATAGGCAAAAAAATCAACAAAGAAATATTAGAATTAAATCAAAACGGTGAACAAATGAACTTGGTAGATGTCTACAGAGTGTTCTACCCCAAAACATCAGAATACACATTCTTCTCAACTGCACATGAGACATTCTCCAAAATAGACCATATATTAGCTGAAAAAAATTAAATGTAGAGGAACAGAAATCATTCCATGCATACTACCAGACCACGGCACAGTGAAACTGGAAATCAACAGCAAAGGAAATCACAAGAACTACATTAACACATGGAAATTAAACAAGCAATGGGTCACAGAGAAAATTAAAGATGAAATTAAACAGCATATACAATTAAATAATAATGCCAATGTGACATAATGAAACTTATGGGATGCAATGAAAGCAATGCTACAAGGGAAATGTATAGCAATGACCTCACACATTAGGAAAACAATGAGCTCACATAAACAGCCTAATGTTGAACCTCAAATTTCTAGGAAAAGAAGAACAAATCAAACTCAGAACTCAAATGAGGGAGGAAAGTATAAAGATAAGAGCAGAAATTAATGCAAGAAAGACTAAGAAAACAATACAAAAATTAATTGAAAATCTCATTCATTGAAAGAATAAATTTCATAAATGATTAGCAAACTACTTCAAAAAGAGGAAAGAAAAAACACAAATTAAAGTAATAAAGAATGAAAAGTGGGAAGTCACAATGGATCCCACAGAAATGCAGGAGATCATCAATACCTACTATGAGAACGTATATTCTAATAAGATGGAAAACACAAAAGAAATGGACAGGTTCCTAGACACAAGTAAACTGCCAAAACTAAGTCAAGAAGACATAAAAATTCGAAATAATCTGATATTAGTCTATGGAATTGAAAATGTAATTAGAAATTTAACAACAAAGAAAAGCCAAGCCCTGATGCATTCACTGTTGAATTATGCAAGAAACTTAGAGAAGAGCTAATACCACTAATGCTGAAACTCTTTGAAGAAACTGAAAGGGAAGCAGGACTTCCAAAACCTTTCTTGAAAGCAAGTATTACCCTGATTCCAAAACCAGAAAAGAATACAATCAAAAAGATAACTGTAGACCAATCTCCCTAATGAACATAGATACAAAATTGCTTAATAGGATCCTGGGAAACAATGGAGCAAATCATCAAGAAGATTATATGCCATGACCAAGCAGGATTCTTCCCAGTGATACACAGATGGTTCAACATACACAATTCAATAAATGTAATACACCATATTAACAGAACCCAGGACAAAAATTACATGATCATCTCAATAGCTGCAGGAAAATATTTGACAAAGTCCAATACCCATGCATGATAAACAAAAACTCTACAGAAAATTGGAATAGATGGTCTTTACCGTAATCTTATAAAAGCCATGTATGACAAACCATCAGCTAAAACCATATTAAATGGTCAAAAACAAAAAGCCATCACTCTAAAATCAGGAACAAGAAAAGGATGTCCACTACCACCACCCCTATTTATTTATTTATGTATTTATTTTGGCGGCACCGGGGATTGAACTCACAACCTCGCACCTACCAGGTCAGGCACTTAAGCCACTGAGCCAAACTCCCAGCCCTGGTTTTTTGAGGCAGGGTCGCACTGTGTAGCTCAGGCCAGCCTTGCGCTCTCGTTGTAGCCCAAGCTGGCCTCGAACTCACAATGCTCCACCTACCTCAGCCTCCGGAGTGCTGGAATTAAAGGTGTGTGCCACCACGCCCAGCTCACCACCCCTATTTAATATAGTTCTGGAAGAATTAGTCAGAGCAATTAGATAAGAAAAAAAGTAATAAATTAGGAAAGTAAGAAGTTAAATTATCATGATTTGCAGATGACATGATACTCTACATAGAAGAGCCAAAAAATACCACCAAAATCTCATGGATTTAATAACCAAATTTAGTAGTGTAGTGGGATACAATGTCGACACTCAAAAATCAATAGCATTCCTGTACATAAACAACAAACTCATAGAGAGAAAAATTAGGGAAAGCATACCCTTCACAATAGTATTTAAAAAATAAAATATTTAGGAATCAATCTAACAAAGGATATAAAATATCTGTTAAGTGAAAATTGTAGTACCCTAAAGAAGGAGAGCAAAGAGAATATCAGAAAATGGAAAGATATCCCTTGCTCTGGGATAGAAAGATCCAACATAGTGAAAATGGCTACACTCCTAACAGTGTTGTACAGATTTAGTGCAATCCTCATTGAAATATCATTGGCATACCTCACAGATCTAGAGAAAACACTCCTTAAATTCATTTGGAACCAGAAGAAACCTAGAATAGTAAAAGCAATTCTGAGCAACAATGGCAAGTCAGGGGGCATCATAATCCAAGACCTGAAATTATATTACAAAGCTAATGTAATAAAATCAGCATGGTATTGGTAAAAAACAAAACAAACAAACAAACAATCAAAAGCCTGAGGATCAATGCAACAGTATAGAAGATGCAAACTCAACCCCAAACACTCTCATCCACATTATTTTTGATAAACCAGACAACCTTATAGTTCACTGGAAGAAAGATAGCCTTTTTAATAAGTAGTACTGGAAAAACATACTGAAGACTAAAACTAGACCCATGCTTATCACCATGCACTAAATTAAGTCAAAATGGATCAGAGATCTAAATATTAAAATATAAACACTGAATTTACTGGAAGAGAAAATGGATAGAAATCTCAAAGACACAGGTGTAGGCTGACACTTCATGAACAAAACCCAGACCACAAGGGAAATATTACAAAGAATCAACAAATGGGATCTCACCTTATTAAAAAGCTTTTGCACAGCAAAGGAAATCACAAATGTAGTGTAAAGGAAACCACAGAGTGGGAAAAAGTTGTAGCCAGTTGTCCCTCAGACCAAGGACTTATATTAAGACATATAAAGAATTGAAAATAATCAGGGTCCCTAAATTCAAAGATCCAATCCAAAAATTGGCATCTGAAATGAATACACACTTCTCAGATGAAGAAATACAAATGGCAAACAAATACATGAAAAAATGTTCAACATCATTAGTCGTTTGAGAGATGCAAATTAAAACAACACTGAGATTCCTTCTCACCCTGGAAAGAATGGCTGTCATGAAGAGATCAACATATAACAAATGCTGGTGGGGCTGCGGGGAAAAAGGAAACCTTCTCCACTATTGGTGGGAGTGTAGACTGGTACAACCATTGTGGAAATCAGTTGGAGATTCTCAGTAAATTAGGATTAGAGGCCTGTTCAACCCAGCTAATCCCCTTCTGGGTATCTTCCCAGAAGAATTAAAAACATACCACAGTGATATATGTGCACCCATGTTCATAGCAATACAATTTGTAATAGCTAAATCTTGGAAACAATGCAAATGCCCTTCAGCCAAAGAATGAATAAAAAGATGTGGTCTTTTTGTGTAACGGAGTACTACTCAACCATAAATAAGGATAAATGGGAGACTTTTATAGGTAAATGAATGTACCATGAGACCATATTCATAAGTGAAATAAATCAGACCCATATTTATAAACATTGTATTGTCTCTCTAGTATTAGAAACTGAACAAGTAAATAATATCCAAAAATGTACAATATATACTGTGAATTAGGAAGAACATATTCAAAAGAAAATGCAAACCATGGTGAGGCAAATGGGAAAGGAAGAAAGGGAAGAAAAAAATATATATTTATGTGTATATGCCAGATAGTTAAGATAGTTATACAGCTAGTTTCTCTTAGTGCATTGAGAAAAAAGGTTTGTGCTATTATTGTTTGGAGAAGATAGCATGCCTATATCTTGTACTTTGAATAACTAGTACAAAGACAACCATAGGCAATACATTAATTATTTTAACTGTCCTATTAACCTGTTTTGAAACTCTGTTTCATTTTTATCTTTTTTCTCTTTAAAAATAAGGTTAACAGTACCTATAATGGATCACACCTATGAGACAGTTCTTTGTATTATGTACATGTGGGAATTGAGCAGGAAATACAGTATTATGGATTCTCTGTCAGACCCTGCATATTGAATAGTCTTTTGGGAATGGTTTCAGACTCTGTGATAATAGTACTGTCAACACCACTCTCTTGAGAATGAGCTACATCTGTACTATAGAACAGTTTCCTTTTATTATTTGTTGTCTAGGAGAGAGCACTGTATTTCTAAGAAATCATCATTTTTAGTTGTTATTTTTTTAAGCAAAACCCAGTTTACCACTGGGGATTTAGCTCAGCAGTTCAAGTGCTTTCTTGGTAAGCATAAGGTCATGAGTTCAATCCCTGGTACAAAAACAAAAGACAAATCCAGTTTACTCAATAACTAGAAGCCAGAACTGAATGAAATTTATCTTATTTTGTTGTGATACCTGATGCTTCCTGTTCGTAACCAGAAGATGTACATTTTCACTCATCAGAAAAAAAAAACAATGGATTTACTCTATACTTATTTCCTTTACTAAGAATAACAGATTTGGGAAATTCGAATTAAAAATATATGGAAATGCATAAAATACATAATTTAAGAGTTTAAATTTTATTGCATTTGTTTATTGTATTTGTTGAAAACAAAAATATATCAAAGTAAAATTGAATCATCTGTGTTTCTACATGTGCCCACTTTATTCTGTTCTCTCTTTATGAAGTAGCATCTATTAAGAGTTTGTATACTCTTTCCATAGGATGCATAGAATGCTTATTCCAAATATGTTTCAAGTGCAATCTTTCTTTCTTTGTTTCTTTCTTTCCTTTTTTAAATTTTATTTATTTATTTTTTTTTTGGTACTGGGGATCGAACTCATGATCTCACACTTGCCAGGCAGGTGCTTACACCACTCAGCTAAATCCCCAGCCCCAATTGCATATTTAATTCACTTTTTCGAGTTGCATATACAAGTATAGGTGAGTCATATATAAATTTTTTAATTCATAGAATTTTATCAATCTGTATTTATGGCCTGCAACTTGGTTTTCTATATTAAAATCTTAAAATCTATGTATAATTTCATATAAAGAAAATTCCCTTCTGGTTCCTCAAACTCTGGAAACTCAAGTTATGAGCAAATCTCTGAAACTTTGGGTGTGAGATAGAACAGAGATAATTAAATGTTATCTCTGGTTAAATGAAGTCCTTGGTAGTTCATGAAAATCCTGCTCATTCTTAATCAGAAGAATGATGTGTTCTGAAGTCAGTTCAACTCTAGATGTGGACTCATTCAATTTATAAGGATCCTATTTTGGAGAATAGGAAAGTAAGAAAGAATATTTTTCTCAGTGAACATAATAACAAGATACATTCCAAAGAAGACTGTATTAATGGAGCCATGGGGGATTCTCCAAAGGAAGAAAGACTTTTCAGAGGTTTTGATATTTTTATCTCTGAAGAGAAATAAATGTTTCTTTACCTCACAAAGAAAAAGGAAATAATCTAGACAAAAAAAATACAATGTGTTGTTTTGTACAAAAATGTTATGAAAACATAGGGAAGCAGAAAGGTTGGCAAATTAATAATTGGTTCAAAAATGCAGACTGAAACCAAGTTGTAAAAGACTTCTAAATCTTCTTTTTCACCTCTAAAGAGTTTCAAATTTATCCTGAAATAGTCAAATTTTAAATGTATTGAACTCATAATTGGACCTCTGTTTTCAAGAAATATTTTGGTAAAATTCTAGTATGAACTAGAAATGGAACAGACATTTTGTCGAGATAATTTATATGCAATGGCAACAGTTCAGAAAGGGTTTTAAAGACACAGCATGAGCAATAGCATTGGGGTTATAAATAAGGACAATACTTGTGAAACTGTAAAGAGAATATTGGAGAGGATTTGGAACAATTATCAAGAGAATTGAAATGAGTGTTCATTAGATATCAAGAAGAGTTTCCAATCAGCACTGAGGATGCAATGGAGATAAATAAATCTTTAGAAGATCCAATTATCATCCCCTTAGCTGTTTTTCATGGAGATAGAATGAAAAAAATGAAAAGATGCTTGGATTTTTCTTTGTCCAATAGTAGGTAGAACAACTATGGAGAAGTGATGAAAAATAATTAATGTTGTGTTTTGAAATGTTTTGTGATGAATTTCTGGCTAGATAACAATGAGAAGATGAGAAAATAAGAAAACTGGATGAAATAAAAGACCGAGTATCGGGAGAAAGTGGGAGTTAAAGTGGTAGAAGATTCTAACCGTAACTAAATTTCAGAGTTCCAGTGTTTGTAGGTGACATTTAGGCCAAATTGATATCACACAGAGTGGGTAAGCACTATTCAAAGAGAAAAATCCAGTGCACACATGGTTAAAGAATTAGAAAAGTCATTAATGTAAATTAAAATGCTGTTAGGGTTCCAAGAGGAAAGGGAGACTGACAGTCATCCGACTCATCCCTCACGAGTGGGAGGGAGAAGTACAGAAGTACTTGTTTATCCTGAGTAAATTGTAATATGAAGGATGCAGGTAGAGAGGAAAGTTTTAAGAGAGAAAATGCTATTAACAGAAGGCAATAATAATATTATATCCCAGTGGCTTGGGAAGTTGAGACAGGAGCATCACGTTTGAACTCAGCCTGGACAATTTAACGAGATCCTATGTCAAAATACAGAACAGGAGATGTACCCCTGTGTGAAAGCCCTGGGTTCAATCCCTAGTAAAACAAGCAAACAAGCAAAGCAAAACAAACAAACAAACAAACAAGCAGGAGATAATATAATCTTGAAGTAGCCATGAAAAATAAGGACATATGAGATAAGACAGACACAAAGTTAATATATTTGTAAAGTCTTGTCTTTTGAAGAAAGCAAAGGAGAAGTAACATCCTAGGAAAACAATCAACGAGCTGTATGGTATTTTAGTAATATACCTGTATTGCAAATGCAAAGAATGAAAAGGTGAATGGCTACCCAGGAGCAACAAAGATTTGCAGTGGTAAGACAGACGATTTCTGGGGAGAGTACATGATTGACTGAACTGGAGGTAATTACTAAGTTAGGAGAAAGAGGGCAACTGCTGGGGATGCTTTTTATGCCTATAAACCCAGCACTGGGGAAGCTGAGGCAGGAGGCTTGTAAGTTTGAGCCCAGTCAGGGCAAACTAGTGGGTCCTTTTCTCAAAATAAAATAAAGGAATTGGGATGTAGCTCAGTGGTGGAATGTCCCTGGACTGAGTCTTCTATGCTATAAGATCCCTATCCTGCACCCCACACACATAGAAGGAAGCAATGTTACAAGTTCAGATTCAAGAAAAAATTCCTAGAATAAATGTCAGCTCTTTTAAAACACCTAGTACAGATCATTTTTCTAGATGGAAACCTTTAATTGTTTATTCTTCCACTATAACTCTTACTGAAAACTCCTTTCACAACAAAACTTATTTTGAAAACACTTAAATATTTTGGATTTGTGGCTACCTCCACTTTCTCTTAGTCTACCAGTTCTTTGTCTGTATAAATAATGTTCTGTTAGTATGCTGTAATAATTATATTTACAAAATATTATACACTTTCTTGTTTGTGTATTTATCCTACCCACAATGAAAAAAAAAAAAACAAACTAAAACTGAATCAATTCAGTGATCCATGATCTTTGCATTACAATGGCATATTAGATAAGGTTAGAAATTACAGTTGGTTCTTTTTAAATTTATAGTTTCCACCCTAATCTGTTTTATTTGTAATGTTCAGAAATGGTTTCATGTCATTAACTAGTTCCCCTGCTTTCCTCCACAAATTTGCTCTACTTTTCTGAAAATTTGTATTGCACTGTGTTTCATGGAAAACACTCCACCTTTCATTTGGAAGAAAAATATGAAATAATGCAGGAACTTGTCTTTCTTCCTACCCTCAGCTAACAAATGTATCTCTTTCTAGACCTATGCTCACTTTCCTCCTCGTCTCCCCGAAGGCTAAATTCTAGATCTCTCCCGTATCTTATCCTCACTCACACCCTCAATGAGCTGGTTCATCAATTCTTCCACACATTATTTATATTTTGATATCATTATTATCCAATTTTATTTAAAAGCCTCACTTCTTTCACCCCCACTAGTTGCTGCTATGACTATCACTTCATGGATAAACTTTCTGGAAAAAGAAAAAAAAATACTAGTTGTATCAGTCACCTTTATATTGATGAGGCAAAATTTTTGGCATACACTGCTGAAAGAAAAACAGTTTTATTTTGGCTTAGAGAATCAGAAATTTCCAGTCCATGGTCATCAGGTTTCATTATGGTGGGCCTGAGTTAACATGGTTCTCTGCCTATGGAAGTGCGGTGAGGAAGAACTTCATGGTGCAAGGTAGCAGAGAGGCAGGGGAAAACCCAGAGAAGAGATCAAGGGACAAATACGGTCCCTCACTTCTTACCCCCATGGTCCACCTCCTCCTAGACCCACTTCCTAATAGCCCATTGAGCCATGCAGTCATCAATGGATTTGCCCACTGGTGAGTTTAGTGTCCTCATAATCTAATCTCTTCAGAAATCTCTTTATCCAGCCAAGCTGAAAAATCTATGTTAACTGGTAGACTGGTTTACAATACATAATCTAACACTTAGATTCTCTATAGTCTGGCCTCCACCCATGATAATCATTGAACCTGATTTCTCAATGTCACCCAGCCTAGCTTTCATGTTCAGTGCACTCTCTTGGATACTATTATTCTTGTCATCTTAAAAAGGATAGGACTAGCCGGGCGTGGTGGCGCACACCTTTAATCCCAGCACTCGGGAGGCTGAGGTAGGCGGAGCGTTGTGAGTTCAAGGCCGGCTTGGGCTACAACTCGAGTGCAAGCCCGGCCTGGGCTACATAGTGCGACCCTGCCTCAAAAAAACCAGGGCCGGGAGTTTGGCTCAGTGCCTTAAGCGCCTGCTCTGGCAGGCACGAGGTTGTGAGTTCAATGCCCGATGCCGCAAAAAAAAAAAAAAAATAAAAAAAATAAATAAATAAATAAAAAGGATAGGACTGTACTTGATACTTGACAATTTCTTCAGTATTTAAGCTCACTCTGTTTTGATCTTTGAGTGGGTAATCACTCTTCATTTTCCCAGCATTTTTGTTGAGTTATTTTTCAGTTTGCTGCATGGAATTCTCTTTATTTCTTAAAATGTAGTCTTCAAAATGGATGTTACTCAGGACTCCTTGCTTGGCCATATTATTTTCTTGCTGTACACTTCTTGAATAAGCTCATCACACACCTCCATGTATCAACTAGTCTTTAATAACTCCAAGTTCCATCTTTATAGACTATTTTCCTGAATTCTAGATACACATATCCAATTAAATGTAGACTTTCCATCTGAATGATTTCAGGTAACTTAGAGACTACTAAAAGTAAATTCATCATTTCTCCCCATCTTACCACATTTTTATCTTGACTTGAATTTTCTATGTTAAGAACAAGAATTCTTGGTATCTTCCCCAAAGATTTAAAGACATCATATTACAGTGATACATGCATACTTATGTTTATAACATCACAATTCATAGTAGCTAAATCCTGGAAGTGACCTATATGTCCTTCAATAGATAAATGAATAAAGGAAATGTGGTATTTATACACAATGGAGTTCTACTGTGCCTTAAAAAGGGTCAACCTGAGTCCTTTGTAGGAAAATGGATGCACTTGGAGGCCATAATGTTAAGTAAAATAAATTAGATGCGTAAGTTTAAATATCACATAGTTGCTCATATATGAGAAACCTAAATTATAAATAAAGAGCAAAATGAAACATACAAGGATGCACGGAGACAGATCCTTCTCAAATGGGAAGGGACTCAAGAGATGGAGGAGGGGAGGGGTAAAGAAAGGAATGAAGATGTGTTATGTACATGTGCCAACTCCACACAAGGTATGTAAATAGCATGTACTACACACATGCACTAAGGAAAAAAGTGAGAAAGAAGATCATTACTATCTATTCAGGTAACCAAGCCATAAAGCAGAAACCTGGAAATCATCCTTGATAGACGTAAATTTTACTCCTAAAGATCACCAAGTACTCACTATTCTATATTTACTCATTTAAATAAGTATACATTGCATTTATCTTCTTGTTTTATCCTATCATGCTTTTGAGGATGGCTTTTGAGAAAAAATTCCCATTGTCATGTCTATCAGTTTTGCAACAAATACAAGACTTCTAAATTTTGCACCCTGGTCTCTGCTTGGAAATCCTTTTATTCATTCCTAATAGATTATTTTTCAAGCCTTCACAGGAGCTATTTCAACATTTTGCTAGTTTTCTTTCTTTAAGTTTCCTGTAATTTACATTCTTATTATCACAGGGAAGGAGGTTTGCCTTAATCAGTTACCTCATCTGGTAACAAATGCAAACATCTTAATTAATAAAGTGAAAGGTGTTATGTGATAACAATCTGAATGCAGAACTGTCTTTTCCCTCAACAACTGAAAGATTGAAAATCAGTAGTTTCTTTGCAGAATGTGGAGCATGCATACTAAATATTATGTTTGCTTAAGTAAATTAAGCCATTATAATTATTATATTAGAAGTCTCAAAAATAGTTTAAATACCAGTGTTTGAGTTTAACAAATTTTAAGATTAAAGCAGGAAAAATTAAAATAAAAAACTCTTATTTAACTATTTAAAAGTATTAACATACATAAAACAATGATAAGCTTGCTTCTGCTTTCATGCTGACTTTGCCATGGAAATAAAAGTTAATCAATAACTCTGAAGGGAAAGACTGAGACTTTTGCACAATAACTACCAAGCACTTTTGATTTGAAGCTATGAAATTGTTACAGGTAACTGAGCTAGACAGAAATATTATAGGCAGTCAGACAGGGCTAGGTCCTCGAAGGAGCCAGTGCAGAAACCCAGATACTTTGCATCTGTGGGGGAGACAGACACCTCCTGCTATGGGCCAGGCCTCAAGACAAAAGATCAAACAAATGCATGCATATCCTAAGGACTGATGTTCTAAATAGTTTTCTATCACCCTGAGGAAGTCATGAGTCAGCATCCCACCCACTTCAGGAAGAGTCACTGCTGTTAAGGATCCCCGGTTACTACATAACTGGCTTCCCTATTTGTCCTTGGTTTAATCAATTTTACCTGAGCAATTAATCTTATTGGTTAACCATAGTTATGTCCTACCTTATGCCCACCTTGCGAATTCCCATTTCCCCCCTCCTTGGACCCATCTAACCTCATGGTTTTACTCTATAAAAGTCCCTAGAAATGACAGTCCCTGGCAACCCACTCAGAACCCCTTCTGTCCCTCAGACAGAAGCTTTCTTTCTCTCAATAAATATATTCTGCTCTAATGCTCTGTTGTTTCTAAAATTCATTCTTTGATTTTAGAGAACACGAACTCACGCCAGACATATAGTAGGTTGAGAGTTTCATTCCCCTATATCACTTGGAGGTCTGAGATGGTTCCCCTATATCAAAATGGTTTTTAGCCGGTGAGGGTGACAGAGTAATGATTGTGGCCTCATCAGATTAAAGTACTGACTACAACCTGTCACCAACTGTCCCTATAATTATAGCTGTAACATTGACATTGAAGATATTTTTGATACTCTACAGATGACATTTAGCAATGACATAGTTTCATTGCTTAATATTATAATGATTCAGATATTTGACCTGAATTATAGAAATTATAACACTAGAGATGTGAAGCCTTAAACTTCAAGTTTTAATCACTTAAAATTTTTATACCAGAAAGACATTTTGTCTGTAATTGGCTGCAGAATTGAATGTGAACATTTTAGAATAACAGGATGTTATCCAGTGAAAGCCAAAAACTACTTCTCTGAAAGTAGGGTGTTTAGTGGTATGGAAGTTAAGTCTAAATCAGTAAGAAAGGAGTACTTGAAACATCCTTTCAAAATCACTTTTGAGTGGGAAGAAATGTCAGCTACATTTTTGTTGTTGAGACAATAATTCTGTAAGAGTTAGATGCAGAAATGTAGTCTATATCTGAAAGACTAAAAGAGTCTGTGCTGGAAGCCTGAGACTGATGTCCAAAAGTGAGGGTGAAGGCTGGAGCTCCTCCAAGGAAGCGGAAGTGCGTCTTCCATCCTCTTTCCCTTTTTATCTATCCATGTGACAGCCTTTGGGCTGGTGCCACACACATACCCAGAGTGGATCTTGCCTCTTCAGTAAGTCTGTCACTCAGTCACTCCCATAGCTATGCTAACCCAATCAGATGGGTGTTTCTTACTCAAGTTAACACAATAGTTAACTACCACAGTTTTATTTTGAGAGAACCATTCATTTCTTTAATGCCTGTGGCCATTGAAGTGTCAGGGCATTTCTCATTGAGGACTGAGAGACCAAAAGTCCCTGAGTATCCACTTACTGTCCTCTGAGGAGGGATCTCTTCTCTTCGTCTTCTATCCATGCCTCTCTCAGAGGCAGGAACTTGTTGGTTGTGCCTCTTATTGCATTTTATCTGCTATACTCTTAATGCAGCAAAGCTTTTGTCCCAGGGGCTATGCTGCTCCAAAACCTCTTTTCCCATGTACATGCCATGTGGAATGTGGTAGGCAGAGAATGGCACCTTAAAGCTGTCCACATCCTAATTCCAGGTTCCTGTGAATTAGTTGTCTCACAAGGTAAAAAATCCATTGCAGGTGTGATCAAGGCAAAGAATGCTGATCCAAGGAGATGATCTCAAAGTATCTAGGTGGCCCAGACAACTCAGGTCTAGCTGGAGATAAAGTTTTTAAATTTGCTTCAAGAAAGACAATGAATGTATACAAGGTTAACCTAGTACCAGACAAATAGTAACTTCTCCTGACATGTTTTCTCATTATCTTATAATAATTGTTGCTTCCATGTTTGAATTTTTTTTTCAAATACAATTAATAAAATTATTCTGAAGCTGCAAGATTTGGTAAAAAGTATAACAGCACTATGAGAAAAGGAAGCTGGTACACGTCTTAGCTTTTTTCTCTATTTTTTGACACTTAATATGCTACTTTCTTCCTGGTTTTAGTGAATAAAGACCGATTGAAATCTGAGATTCATCAGTTAGGCAAAAGAAAATGTAACACTTTGGTAGCTGATGATGAATACATATCATTTAAGAGTTTATCAACCTCATAATAACTGTGGGTTCATAATCCTGGAAAACTGAATTTATAGAACTGACATGTATAAATATATCAAAATCAATGCCTCTACTCTATAGGAGTATGAGTATTTGCTTTTAAAGTTTATACTTGCTAGGATATTTCCATTCTGAATAGTTCACAAAATGAGAACTTTTTCATTAAAACTCACTGTAATTTTTAAAATCAATATTGATTAACAACTACTAAGAACTGTAATCTCAATTCAAGATTAGTTTCTTTTTTTACACATTAAAGTTTTGTTGTTTATTGTATTGCATGACGTGCAAATGTTCTTGCCTTTGTAAATAACAGATTTGCTGAGTTTGCTAAATATCATTGCATAATGCATTATTTCCAAAATTGCAAATCAAATATGATAAAAACTCCTCAGTCATTTTTGGAAATGTAATTGCATCAAGATAATGAAATGCTTCCTATTTCAATGCTGAATGCTAAGAACCATACAGTTCCAAAAAGTTCTATTAACTGTCCTTAAGAGATGAAGTGGGGAAATTTGTTACAGGTCAGGCTCCAGATCTTATTACTAGCAATCAGCAGATCAGGGCTCTGAAAGCAGCAACAGGGACAGAATTTCCCAAATAAAAGTGAGCTGGGAATGGCAAGTTTCACACTCAGCACTTTTATTGTACCCTGTCCTATGTCATTTTTTTCTTGCAGTTTATCAATTGGACATAACTTCAGACTTACTGAAGATGAAAAGTATATTACAGAAAATTCCTCTATAATTTGGTTCAAGTTCTCAAGTATTAATACTAGATTTACCTCATTCTCTCTCCCTCTCTGTCCAGCTCTCCCTTTCTCTCATTCTCCACCCCTGTTCTGTACAGTCACCTCTCAAAATTGTTAGGAGATTTGTTCCAATACTTTTTCAGAATGGTCCACACAAAATCTGAGAATGCTCAAGTCCCTTGTATAAAATGTCATACTCTCTCATCTACTGTAGGCTATTGTTTTAGTTACTTTTCTCCCTACTGAGGCAAGATATCCAACATTCAAAGTTTAAAGAGGTAGGGTTTATTTTGACTGACAGTTTGTAGACATTTCGGTCCATAGTCAGCTGGCTCAAAGGCAGGGTGCATCATGGAGGAGAAACAGTCCATGGCAAACCAGGGCAAGCAGAAGACAGCAATCAGTGAAGTAGGAAGCAATAAGCAGCAAGTGACAGCAGCAGCCTTATTTCCATGCTTTATATTCTACTGGATACTTGTCCTTAGAGTGGGAAGCTCTCACACTCTAGGTGAGGCATCTTTAATTATAGCAACATCCCATTAATCTCAGCATCAACTCTTTAACCCCATCATCACACACCCTAGACCCTGCTACCTCTGAAAAACTCCACTTATGACCACATGAAGCTTTGTGGGGAACATTTAGGTACAAGCTATAATGTTCCATTCATGACCCCCAAAGTCTTGTGTGTATTCTTTTATGCAAAAGGCATTTGGTCCATCTTTAAGAGTTGCTAAAATCCTAACAGTTTCGGTATTGCTGAAAAGTCCGAGTCCCAAATCCCTTCTGAGATTTAAGGCAAACTCTTAGCTGTGAGTCCCTGTACAAATGAAAAGAAAGTTAAATACTTCCAGTATACAATGGTGCAAGATAAATATTACTATTCTGAAAGATACGTTGAGGAGGGTAGAAAGAAATGGGACCAAAGAAGTCCAGAATGTGTCCGAACAAACATTGAGTCCTGTAGTTCATGTTCCACATCTGGTGCAATCTGTGGCAAGATGAGTACTCCAAAGAGCTTGGTGGCTCCACCCCTGTGGCACTGCCAATGGTTGTAGCTCCCACAGCTTCTCTCATCAGCCACCTTTGCTCACTCCTTGCTACTTTCCTCAGACAATCCACACTCCTGGTTTCTCCAGCCTTCTGGGACCTCCACTGCCCACTTCACCTTTGTGAAGTCTCACACTCACAGGTTCACACACTGCCCTCTCAGGAGCACATTGCCCGGCCTCCCAAGTCTTCTCCTGAAATCTGGGTGGAAGTCTTTCTGACTGCACCAGCATTGCATCCTATATCAGTCTAAAACCAGGATGATATCAAGGTATGCCTCCAGCTGGGGCAGTGCCCAGACTTCCTTCTCTTTTTCCTGTAGAAGTTGAATACCTGAATTGCTGAGCCCTATGAACCCCATCCAAGCATAAAATTCTCTAGGCCACCATCATTCTGGAACATGTTACTCTGAGATCTCTTCTCAAAGCAAAGTTCTTCACCTTTGCAGTTTACAGGATGCGAAGGATAGAGTTCTGTTGCTCTTGTGATGTCTTCATGCTATCTTTCTATTGTCCCCTTCCTTGTCAGAAACTTAGTTCGCCTCAGTTCCATCTTTGTAATCCACAACTTTGGTGGGGATTCCTTTCTGGCCAAACTGAAAACATTTTAAATCATTCTGCTGGGCTCTTTGCCCTTGATTCTCATCACAAATCTGGCCAAAAGCCTTGAACGAATGCCTCAATATTAGAATTCTTGAAATTTCTTCTGCAGAATTGATTTGTCTGCTGCTGTTTTAGTTGCTTTTTCTTGTTGCTGAGACAAAATACCTGACAATGTTAAATGAGGAAAAGCTTATGGAAACTCATAGCTTATGGAAACTTTGTAGAGATTTCAGTTCATAATTTGCTGGCTCCAAGGCAGAGTGATATGGCAGAGGGGAAATAGTTCGTGGGGGTGGGGGGCAGAAGGCAGTAAAGCAGAAGGCAACCAGCAATGAAGTAGTGAAGGAGAAAATGACCACAGCAGCTCTCTTTCCATTCCTTATATTCTGTGCAGGCTACCTGCCCTTAGGCAGGTAGCACTCACACCCAGGGAAGGCCTTGCCATTTCTACTCCCAGAACTTTGCCAAACCAATTAGTGGACCAATTTAATAAACACATACCCTTGATCACAGCATGGCACATTTCATCCTAGTATCACACAGTCTAGACACTGCCACCTTTGAAAAACCCTACATATGACCACTTGAGGCTTTAGAGGGACTTCCAGACCCAAATCACAATAACAGTTGCCTTTAGTCTCAGTTGCATTCAGAGCTTTTGGGCATGAACAAAATGCAGACAAACTTTCTTTTAAAGTCTAACACACATAATGTTGAGCCTAACAGCCAATGGAGCCCTTTTTCTTGACAGGAACCTCCTGCGATTGGTCTTTACTGTCAACATTTCTGCCAGCATTCCAGTCTTCTGAGCTCTGACCAGACTCTTCATCAAGTACAGTTTAAAACATTCCAAGACTGCTTCCTCAGCTGGCATCTCCAAACCTGTCCAAACTCTTCCTGTGAGACAGTTCCAAAGGCCTCTGCACCACATGGTCAGGTGCAATCACAGCAACAACCCCATTCCTGGTACTAAAATCTGTTTTAGTTACTTTTCTCATCGTGGAGATAAAATATGCAACTCCTGAAGTTCATGGAGGAAAGGTTTGTTGTAGCTCACAGTTTGCGGAAGTTTCAGTTCATAGCTGACTGTGTCCAAGGCAGGGTAGCAAGGCAGTAGAGCATCATAGAGGAGATACAGTTCATGGTGGGCAGAAGGCAGCAAAATGGCAAAGTAACAAAGAAGCAGCAGCAGGCCTGGCTTCTTTCTGTCTCATTATAGCCATTTGAGATATTATTATATTGGCCTTTTTTTTAAAAACAATTTGTAGAGTCAGTATAAGTACCAAGTAAATGCCCAACTTCAGATTTCAGGTTCCAGCATAACATTTTCTTCCAAATCCAGGGATGATGGGCAAAGACTACCATTTGCATCCAGAGTCTTATTTGTCTTAGCCTATGAGTCATGTCCTAGTTTAAGTTTTGTTTTCAGACTGGAAAGTTGGCTCAAATATCTAAAAACTTCAAATTTAGTTCCCAAATACTTTTACTGAAATTGTGTATTGTGCTAGCACTTTTTCCTGTTTGCCGCTTAAGCTGTTCAGATTTTAAGAAAATATATTTACAAATAATAGTAGCTAATCTTTTATTTTATTTATTAGGTAATTTGGTAAGCCTTTTATGCTTTTTATTAATTTATTACTCACAATAATCCTATAGTGTGTTTATTTTCTGAAAATCAGAGAGGTTATACTACCCATCAAGGATCATATACTCATTAAGAATCAGAGTTGGAATTTGAGCACTCAGCAAAGTGTAAAGTTCCTTAACCAGTGACCATAACACTGGGGCGTTTTTTAAGCTCACTGATGTTAGTTGAAAGTAGGGAACATGTTTAAATGGAAAGAGCAGAGTTAACAAGTTAGCTAAAGTTAAACTTTTCTTTAAAAATTGCATTGTCAATTACCATAAGCTATTCAAGGATGAAAGGTTATAAATCCATTTGTAGTGATGAAGATAAACAAAATTTATAAGGATTAAAAACCAAACCATGAGCTCAAAGAATTTCCCCTACTAAGCTTCTCAGCATATCCTTTGGTGGAAACCAATGTGCAGAGCTCATTTCTTTTTTCTTCATGATGGGCTCATGATAACCAAATGCAGTATGTATCAGAATTATACTTTCTATATATATACAAATCAAAAGGCAAAATACAAGTACAGACTATAAACCTCCTAAATAATTTCATTAGCAAATAAATGACATCTGTCTAACAATAATATCACAGTAAAATAAATGCTCTTCTCAATCATCCTCCATGACTGATTCTGGTACTCTTCAAAGAGCTGAAATCAAAGAGGGCTATTTTAATCTTTCCCATGGCTGCTTTCCCAGGCATGTCAAATGCTCTCAAATGTTGAACTCATCAGCACCAGTCTCATTTGGAGTAGTTGTTAATTTCAGGCCTTATAACATAACAGAAATCTGCCTGTCACGAAATATGAATAGATGATCCTTTTTATTTTTTCTTTCTATATATGCCCATCCTACCTTGTAGTTTTCTCTGGAACCTTGAGTCATTCCAGATACCTATTGCTCTGATTCAGCTTTATTCGTAATCTGATTTCATGCAAGAAAATCCGAAAGGGTGTATTTAAAAACTTGTAAGTAGAATGCATTTACAGGGCCTATTAATGCTACCATGAAAGATAGGAATAAATATCTATCCTGAATCTTCTCCTCCAGATAAAAATCCCTTCTTGTTTTTTGTCTTTAAACAGTACACTATGACCATTTAAAAATAGACAGGAGAAAAATGCAATCTCACTTTTGCAGAATGAAATGAGAGAATGTTTTTGTAGTAGATTTTACACTCATATAGGTCACCATAAATTACCTTTTCTGGTCATTTAACTTTTTATTGTCATTCTTTTTAAGGCTCTTTCTTTGGAAAATGATAAATTTAAATGACCTATAAGAAGAGAGAAATTACTGAGATTTATTTAAGAAAATCAGCAGCTATTCATTTTTTAGTGTAGCAAGACTTTTGTGTTATCTAAACATGTAATTCCACAAACTTTATGTAGCTGAAAATCAAGGAACTTTAAATTTAAATTCTTTTACTGTTTATTATAAAATGGTGGCATAGTGCTATACATCTTTTGTGTACAGATTCAATTTATAAATGCGTAATGTTATAAACAAACAAGCCCTTCTAGGAAAGACACCTCATTTTTCCAGGGAAGCAGAATATATAATTTCTGCCTTTTCTTCCAGAAATGAAAAGTTGGTAGGCAGACTCCTATAACTTATGGCTGGGCTTGTGAGTCAAACATTGATATGAACAGTCACAAGTTAGAAGGGAATTTAAAGTAGATAGGGATAGTTATTTTGGTTCCCACTGAAATATACATGGGGCATTTTATTAACTCTCTTGCTTTTCATCATTTTTGTCACTTTTGAGTTCCTGTAGCTATAGGAAGCATGTTTTAAGGGATTAAGAACTACAGGTTTAGTTTCTTGCATGATTCGTACATTAGTTGATTTCTTTTCCTTGGGGCAAAACACCTTATAGCTACAAGTTAGTGAGGAGATGGTTTTTTGGTGGTGGTGTTCACTGTTTTAGTGGTGTGAGCCCAGGGGTGACCTGTTCTATGGCTAGAAGAGGAAAGCTGCTCATTCCATGGAAGCCAGGAGGTAGAGAGAGAAGGGAGGAGCTGGGGATGGGAATGTACCCTTCAAAGTCGTCTCCCCAATAGCAAACTCCTTCTGCCAACGTTCACCTCTAAATATAAGACTTTTGGAAACACTTTGGATCTAAAAAATCATCTGATTTTGACACATTTGTAGCATGTCATCTGACAATATGGCAAAAAATAATGTGCATGACTATTACAAACCACATCTTTAAGCTCCATAACCAGTATTAAAACTAGGTAAGACAGGTATGGACATAATTTACCTTCAGTTTCCTTGGGAAAGCAATTTTATTTAGCTCATTGTTTGAAGCAAATGGTATTTTAAGGATATCTAAGGCATTAAATGTTTACTTTAATTTTCTAGAACTAATATATCTATCAAGATTTTATATATGAAATGGGAGAAAACTATTCAAAAGGGAAAAAGAACTAGGATGAGTGAAAGGAGAAAGGACAGTAGAGAAAAGAGAAAAAATGCAAGTCAGTTGTACTATTAGTGCCTCTTAGTTCATTAAATAGGAAGGTTTGTTCTAATATTGATTGGAGAAATAGTTATGCCCATGTCTTGTACCCTGAGCAGCTACTTTAGTGATAACAACAAGTAATGTATTAACTATTGCTATTCTCCTATTATTTTGTCATGCATTCTCCTATTATTTTGTCATTCTCCTATTATTTTGTTTTAACTTTTTTCCACAAAATAAAATAATGTAAAAAATATTTTATAATATAACTAATATAAATACACAAATATAAATATAGTAATAAATTATGAATTCATGTATTATTTATTTCTGTAAAATACATTTAAAATTCAAGTTACTTTTATAGAAATTTTATAAATGTTTATAGGATTTTAGATTTTCTCAAAATTCAACTGTAGTAGGCAAAATATACAATGTGTCATGATCTATCACTTCTAAATCACCTTATGAATCCTCAACCTTTGAGCTTGGGTTGAGGATAGAAGGGACAAAATTATAAGCTAAAATGGGAAGTTTATTTGGGTTTCCTAGTAGAAATGTCAACCTTTCAAATGTTTGGACTCATTCCTTTTCATTCTAAGATTGGCCTGGAGATGTGAAATTGGGGACTGCATTATAGAACCTCAGTTTTGGGGAAGGGGATTTCTTCTGTTCCAATTCCTGCTATCACATGTTGTCCCTCATGTTTGTTTTGAATTAGTGGCTGGATTGGCTTGCTCTTGTGTTAATGCTGTTCAGTGGAGAATAGCAGTGTAAGTCCTTCCAAATACTGTGGATAGCTGTGTTGGTGATGAGGCACAATGGCATCTCAGTGCTAGGGACAAGCGGGTTAGTCCTGAGGTGCAAATGGTCTCACTTGTTTCAGGAAATCTCTGAGGTCTCCAGCCAGGTTCTGTCATCTCAGATTTACTCTTCCACCTACAGCTAGACCACCAAACTTTCTAGATACTCTGAATGTATATGACATAATGTATGGAGACTCATGGCCTGTGTACACGTGATGTAGAAGCTCAAGGGTGAAGTCGGGAATCTTTGGATAGAAGTTGGCTCTCATTGTAGACCATAAGGACCATGGCCCTCGAGGTCCAGTGATCTCACTTTTCATACTATTTGAAAAGTACTTTCCTGCCCCCATCAACTTGAATTTCAGATCCTGGGATGACAGGCAACTTATCCATTTGGTCTTCTCTTGTCCTCCTTTCTTCCATGTTTATTCCTGCCCACTATTCACTAGAAACTTAAGGGAAGGTTTTTTAGGTGGTCAGCATTATTTTCTTCTTATCTCTGGGGTATAAAGTGTGGTTTCTAGAAACAAAGATATTTCCTTTTGCACTTTGAATAATTCAAATTATAATTTCTTTTAGTCCTGTTCATGAGATATTAAACAAGAGCTAGGAGACTTTAGGAAATTCTGTTTTCTTCACAAATCTTTTTTTAAAATTCTTTTTATTTAAGAGGAAAAAGACACAGAAAAGAAAAATGAAAAGCAAAAGAGACAAACAAACAACAACAAATCCAATACAGTAACAGTATAGGTTTACAAAACAAGATGATAGGAATTTGGCAATGATTGTAATATTGCATATCGTTACCTTCAAACGAGTTTTTTAGATTAACAGATATAGACATGTAAAATTGATCTAATCATATGAGTATTAACTGTTCTTTTTCAATAACTAATACATTTAGTAGTATAGTCACTTTAGCTATCTTATGTATATATTTTTACAAATTTATGTCTCCCCAAATCTTGACTCTCAAATGAATGTCTTACTTCAAATTTTGATTTAAGTGTCAGAACTGGACATTTACCCTTTATTTTTGCATTTTCCAATAATAACTATACCTCCACATTTAACATTTAACCAACCTAGAGAGAGATAAAAAGTATTATGCAAAGTAAAGGGAAGTTTAATTATGTAAAATGTCAAAGGAGAAAAAATACATCATTGTAGTTTGGAAGGTTATAACTCTTACAAGTAGATAAGAATAACATTCAATTTTCAGTATCATAACAATCATGTAACATAGCTTCTTCTTAAAGAAGGATTTTCTAAAAATGGAATTTCACAAAGTATTACTTTGAAATTAGTCAACACTAATCACAATAATTATGTATTTAAGTTCTTTGTTCTAGTGAAAATTGGAACATTAACTGTCAACCAGTAAGTAACCTATGGAAGTTACCTATGCAACTGAAAATTTACAGGAAAAATTTAGAGTTTTTCTTCTTGGTTATGGACCAGTTGCAGTGAAAATAAAGTATAATCCTGTGCCCCCAACGTTTTAACTGAGTCAAAAGCACTTATTCAGTGAATTAAAGAACTATAAAACCTGCTTATTCTTAAATATTTAATGGAACATATCTTTCTTACAGAGACTACATGGACTACCACAGTTGTTTTAATATTAATGACAAGGGTACTCAAAGCAGTATTTATATATTGATTTTAAAAAATGAATTAATTCTTCTATATCTTTATGGGTGAAAATTTGTCATAAAATTTGAATTCGATCAAACTTATCATAGCTGAAAACTAATGAAATTTCTGTAGATAATCATCAAATCATCTCTCATCTTGGGTAAAAATTTCTGTTGTTTCTAGTTTTGATTTTGATTATGGAGACCCATTTTGAGAATTTCAGAGATGATTTATCATTGAATGATATGCCAAAATGATATATTTTTGTTGAAATTTTATTTCTATTCCTAGAGAGCTACATAATTACTGAAAAAACTAACTGTTCAATGAAAAATTATCTAAAACTATATCTGATTGCACAATATTGATCAAAACATGTAAGCTGTAACAAGAAACTGTACTTAAAAATTATCAACATATTTAACATAACCCTACTACAGTCATCAACTTTCTCAAGGAAAATAGTAAGCAGTACTTAGCAAAATCAGTACTGAATTTGAAAAACTTTTAATATATTGGTTTAGGTTTTTAAAATGGCTTAAGGTATTTCTAAAACTGTTTTATCTGAGACAAACATTTAGATACAACAGGTAATATGTTTAACTCAGTGTAAAGAACTTTAACTATCCTTAAGTAAACTCATATTTAAATGTTTGTGCAAATTACCAAGGATATCGTGAAGTCAAATATTAAACACCAAGGCTTTTGAATTTGTTTACTGTTCAACTTGCCTCACTTTAATTAACACAAGTAGCAACTCTGAATTTTTTACAAAAGATATATTGTATACACACAATTGAACACTTAAACATACATTCCATAATACATTATGGATGTTTATCTATTATTTACTTTCATGTTGTTTTCCCTTAAAATCTTACCTATTTCCTGAATTTTGTGGACCAAGATAGCTATCTGATCTTTTATTGAGATGAATGATATTATGTTACAGAATATACAAAGGGGCCCAAAAGGAAAATAAGCACGTATGGTGTTATTTTCAAGAGATATTTCCTTCTACAAAATCATCAACATGAATTTTCATTTATATTTTTTGAAGCTGAGAAGACAAGAGGGTAAGAGTTAAAGATTCACCTTTTTTTCTTTTTTGTTCTTTTCAGTAAGAAAAGACAATCTTCCTGAAAAGTGCGAAGAAAATTTTACTGTGCTGCTACTTTGTGAAACATAGTTGTTCTAGACGTTCTGCTACTTTATGAAACATAGTCCTAGATGTTCTTCTTAGAAGTCACCATAAAATAAGAGTTCATGTTAATGCATAGAATCATCAGACATATTTTATTTTCAGAACGAGAATCTTATATTTTCCTTTTTCTGATTGTAAAGTTTAAGTAATTTCCTTGACATTTTTCCCCTTTCTTTGTGGATATTTACCTATATGACTTTATTTGCATGAGTTACTCAAACAGCTTTATGTATACATTGGAGAACTATGGTAATAGAAATGATAGCACATTAATTTTTGTTAGTGTATCTAAGTCATTGCACAAGGTGATTTTCGCGTATTATCCCATCTAACCTTCTCCATGACATCACAAGTAAGATTTTCTTTCTGTGTAAGATGGTACAGCTTGAGAGGGGCAAACTAAAAGGTAAACCTTTGACTTCAAGTTCCACAGTCTTTATTACATGCCTCTGCATATGCCATCCTTAATTCCATTGTCTTGTCTCCCCCACCAGGAGAAGGGACAAATCCTGTACAATTTTTAAGCCTTTTATACGCTTTACTGAATAGCTTAAACACATTTTCTCTTGATGACTTCGTAACTGAATGGGTTGTTAGGCAGTGAGGACTGTTTGGAGGAAGTGTGTCACAGGTGGTAACTTTGGGAATGTATTGGATTCCTGCCTCTTCTCTGTTTCTTCCCCTGCTCTCTTTCCAGGTGTCAGGAGTTGATCAGCTTTTCTCCACATTTTCCTTCCACCATAATGTTCTGCCTTTAAACCAGTCAGAAACTGAAATATCTGTGAGCCTAAAATAAATCTCTTCTTCTTTAAATTGTGGCTCTCAAGCATTTAATTCTGAGATGGGCAAGCTGGCTGATGCACTTGTTTTGTGAGATAAGCTACCATTCTACATACACCCATTTCCTCAGGATGACCCTGGACATAGTTGGGTTGACTAGATTTTAGTCCTAAATACTGGTGAGCTTAATTTCACTTCTGTGTAGTTTGCCCATAAAACACATAGTTGGCATTAACTGGAAACTTACCTCAACTGAACTTCATGTTCTGAATGTAAAAGTTTGCTTGCAAGGAATGTGGTAGACACAGCTGGCTGCCAACAAATATCCTTTCTTTTTGCGTTATTAGGAGAATTTTATTTTTCCTTGGAAATCAGTGTGCTTTGTTTAAAATGCTGACCTTCTCAGAGTCCCTGTCTTCTTACAGTAGTCATGTGACTCAGTTCAATTTAATGACATGTAGAAGGCATTGTGAGAAGATAAAGTTAAGTCAGACTTGGACTTTTTTAAAGATGAAGTAGGAGTGTTTCTTCCATTATTCTTTTGCATGTTTTTTTTCTGCTTGACTATGATGCATTAGTGGTACAAGAAAACTTTGCGATCGAGTGTGTGAAAACCACATACCAAAAACAACAGAGCAAGAAAATAGAATGCCTGGTCCTTGGTGACCCTGAGGAATGATCCTTTATTGTCTCCTGTACGCATTTCATTCAGTGAGTAACACATCTTGCTTTATCCCGTAATGTTAAGTTTTCCGTCGTTTTAGCTGAGGATAATCCTACCTCATGCAATATTTATGAAAGACTGCCTGAGCCATATTTAAGGTGATCTGTGGTCCATAGAACACTTTTAAGTAAAGCCCTGGGAGCTGCGAGTACACAGACACCTTACGTGACTGAAGGAAAGAAAATCCCGAGGTAAAGAATAGGCATTTTTGTCGGATTTTTAACTTGGATCAAGCTAGAAAATTAGAACACTCCATACACAGGTATTGTTTTCTTGCCTTATAGAACTTTATTTATTGATTTGTTTTGTATTTGACTTGCATTCAGGGTCAATGGAAGAATTATTCAATCGAAACAGGTCCTGTGCTTCGGTATTTACTTTCTCTTAGTTTTTAATTCCATCAATAGTTAAACCATTTCCCTTGAGTTCCATATATATATATATATATATATATATATATATATATATATTTCCATGAGCATTGCAATTTGCCTTCCTTCTTATCTTTACTGCTAGGAGGTGCAAAACCAATCTATTTCTAACTTCTTGCAACTATTGGGCTGTAGTACTTACTAAATTATGTTTTGTACCTTAGAGTTAATTTGGGTATTAATGTATTTTAATTTTTAAATTAGAAAAAAAATTTCTTGTACCAGAGATGGAGCTCATGACCTCGTACTTGCCAGTCAGACGTTTATGCTGCTGAGCTAAATCCCTGGCAATTTGGGTATTAATATTATGGATTTATATTTTTATCTTTCTTGGTCAAATTGTCTCAACTTTTCTATTGTCATATAATTTTATATGTAGATTCATTTATAGGTTAAGGCTGATTATTTTGACCACAGTATTCTTCCCATAGGCCACTACAAATAAGTGAGTAGAAGTTTTTATGACCTCCAGAGGAGGAGTGGTGCTTCGCTAGCAGAGGTGTTCACTTGCAATAGGCACACAAATTGTGCCTGTACTCACATTTTTCCCTCTCTGCTTGTGATTGTCAAGGTGGGTTGTTAACTCGATTGGTTTAAGAGTCTCCCAGGGATTAGAAAAACACACTTATGCATGTGTCTACTTCCTTAAATTGTGAGAGTCAGGTATTGTTCTAGGGATTAGAAACTTGACTAATACCAAAAACTGAAGCCAGAAAATTGGGGTCGTTACTGTGAATGTACCTGCCAATATGATTTAGAAGCCTTTGGAACTGCTTTATGGAGAAGTTTGGAAAGGTTTGGAGATGGAGGCCAGAAAAGTCCTACAATGCTGTAAGCAGAGATTGATAGGTGATTCATGTTGGAGCTTGGAGAACCAGAATTCTAACAGGAATGTGGATTGTGAAGGTCATTTGGAAACGTAGACTCCATTGGCAGTTGGACTAGAGCTCATGTGTATTATGTTCTTACAGAAAATTTGTCTGCATTTTTATCTATGTCCTGAGACTTTTGGAAAGACTTAGTTTAAAGGAGGCAAACATTAATCTAGTAGAGGAAATTTCACATCACCAGAATGTTTAGGCTGTGGCATGGTACTGCTGGGTGGCATGGTTACTAAACTGGGGGCAAAAGACAGAGAAGAAAATTTTTTAAAAAGTTAAATATTGGCATAAAAGGAGCCATGAACAAAGCTGGCGGCAGTAGAAGTGCTATTGCTAAATAGATTAGCACCATTAGGAAAAACCAAACCAAACCAAACTAACAAACAATAATAACAAAACACAATACTTTGGACAAGGACAAGAAGGAAGATGACCTGTGTCATCTCAGGAATCAGCAAGATCACAGGCTGAAGGGTGCAAAAGTGTCACCTTTCTTTTGTGAGTAGGGTTCCAGGGCCCCTGTTTGAAAAGGGCTATCTGGGGAATTTGTTTGCCAAGATTAATTTCACTGTGCTCAGCCATGTATGTACTCAGTTTGCTACAGTCATAGTCCAAGTGGGCCCAGTTGCTGCTCACACAAGAAGCAGACCTTGGTTCTATTAGCTCAGGCATGCAAAAAGCAAAATTTTGGGGGTCTGGCAGGCTTCCACTTAGAGTTCAGAGGAAGGTCTGTTAGGCTGGACAGTGCAATCCTAAGAGAAGCTGTGGGAATGAAGCTGAAGGCACAATGGAGATCTTGGGAAGTTACTGATGCCAGAAGTTTGGAACGTATGTGGAGTAAAGTTGAGACTGTCAGTAAAATCAACTCAAGAGAGAGACCATGTTGGCTGCAGTGGATAAGACGGTAATCTGGGATCACCTAAGTCCTTTAGAACTCACATCTTAGCACCATGTACCCTGAATGCTAGACATAGAGCTACAAGATTTAAGGTTTGCCCCATAGGGTTTAGAGATTGCTCCAGTCCTTTTCTTTTCTCTCTCTTTTTTTTTAATCCCACATTGCATTCCTAATGGAAATATTTACCTTGTACCACTGTATCTTGGGGTTATAAAAACTTGTTTTAAAATTTTTTAGGCATTCACAGCTAAGGGTTTGCCCTGAGTCTCAAAAGAGACTTTGACTTGAACTTTTTAGCAGTGTTGAGACTGTTGAGACTTTGGAGAAGGAATTATAGTGTTTTTGGTCGTAGGCAAGAGAGTTGTATCAGATTAGGCAGAATTATGATCCTTGTATATCTGGAGATAAGCATGGTTTAAAGAGACATTTTCTGGATATCGAAATGATATGGGATAAGACAGGACAGTTAAGGAAGATTGTCTACTTGATTGACTTGGGAGCCACCCAGGAGATTAGTAAAATGTACTCTTAGCTATGTTTGGCTGGGCCGTGGAAGTGTGGCCATGGGGTTTATATCTGGTTTCTTACCCCTTCCTCTTTGGCACTGTTCTGCTCTGCTTTTCAGTCACCATGAACATGATGCTTCTGTCTTGGCATCATTTGACCACAGCCTGAATCTCCTGAAACCCTGAGCCAAATTAAACTTCTTCTCTCATAAATTATGAGTTTGGATATTGTGTCTCAGGGGCTGGAAAACTGAGCAATACCCTGGCCTGTTACTCTTCTCTGTCAATCAGTTTCTGTCTGCTCAATTGTAGATGTTTTTCTCATCCACCCCCTTCTCTTTCATGCTTAAATAAGTCTACTGAGTTACCAATTGTACAAAATTCCTTTGGTTAAAATCTGGGATAGAAATTTGTTTTCAGACAAGCTGTTATTGATCTAAGACTTTTGCCATTTAACTATGTGTCAAAATTACTTTGTCCAACTACTTACTTAAGCCTGGGATTTAATTCAGTGGCTTGAGTGCCTGCCTGGCAGGCACGAGGTTGTGAGTTCGATCCTCAATACCAAAAAACAAAAACAAAAACAAACAAACAAAAAACCCCAACTGTTTATTCAATAGAATAAGATGAGAAAATCCAAGGAATAACATCTGAAGCATACATATTTTATTAATTAGCCCAAGAAATGTTCTTTTAGTTTTGACTGCTTACTTCTCCATGTTAATGACTTCAACAAGGTTTCAGAAAAAAATTTTGTTTAATTCCATGTTCAGTATCTTAAAACATGTGCATACACCTTAGGGAGTCCAATTCAATATTTCCTTTACCCTTAAGCCAGCTTTCAGAATGATCTAGAGAACAGTGTCCAAATGTTTCTATCATATGTCTATAAATGGACTAAATATAGCCAAACTGTTTTGCTGCAAAGGATCCAACCCAAGGCTACACGTGATCCATCAGTTACTTGAGAGTAACTGTAATAGTCTTCACCATGTTTAATTCATTCAACTTTTTCAGAGTATAGTAGCTTGTACTCTAAATGAATTAAGTTTTGCACAAACATGACTTTCATTTATTTTTTAATTCAGTTTCCAAATACTATAACAAAAATGCCCTTTCATTAATTATTAAAGCTTCCATTAAGGTTAAAATATATTTACATTTTACAGATGAACACCAAAATATTTTATTAGTTTATTCTTTCAAGAAACTTACAGAAACAATCATTTTAGCTTTTCTTTATAACAGCAATTATTTCAAAGTAAAATTAAAGTCTGAAGATTTTCTGAAAGTTAGATGATAGTCAACACTCCTTTTAAAAGTAAATATTATTAGGAAAATCATCATAAAGTTTCCAAAATATTTCATTATTAAAAAAACCCATGAAATATTTAGGGAAAATATCCCATCACACATACCAATTTTATTTTACCACACTATAGACAAATAGGCTTGTTAATACGTTCTCTACTTTCTTGTCATTCTCCAGTAATTTTACTAATTTTGTCATCAAACATAAGCTTATTAATTTCTAATTATTTGTTATAGAAAGTAACAAAAATGAATTTTAAAAAGTCCCAAACTCCATCAGCCTGTTTCTTCTCACCACAGAAACTTTTAGATTTGGAAGCAGCAGGTATTTTTCTGTAATTAAGTTAGGTCACCTGAACTAAGTACCCAAGCAGAATACCCTAAGGATTATTAGGAAAGGAAACATTCCCAGCTATAGCAGATCTCACACTGCCCTTGGATAACTGTTCAGTTTCCCTTTTGATAAATAGGTGCTATCTCACTGTGGTGCTGCTCTCCTTAGCCTTCGACTGTGGAAACCAAGACTCATTCTCCTTCTTCACCAAGACTTTCCTTGTTACCGTCCACCCTGCCTTTCTGTTGCCATTCTGAGCTGATCTTGTTCATTCTGGCCGAATCTCACTCAAATCCAACTGCTGATCATTCGTGACCAGGAATGTTTTAGAGAAGGATTTTGGTGGCACCTGCTTTTCTACTTAGTGTGAAAATCTCAGCAAACTCCATTTAATATAGCAAACTCCATTTGCAAAGTGCCTATGTTTTACATAAAAAGGACATTGATTTAGCATATTCTTTTATTCATCAATTAACACAAATTGAAGAAAAAATTCTTTGAAAATTCAAAAGCAAAAGTCTGTTTTGCCTTAATAGGTGATTTTTTAAAAAATGGCATTTAGCTTTGTAAAACTTTAATTATTTTAATATTTCAACAAAGTCTATTCACACTGAGGCAGGGTAGCAGAAATAAGGACAGGTAGAAAGGAGATAAGGGAAATCATAATTTTAATGCTGTACATGTGATAAAAACTGCAGTTATAGGACACAGACCCAGTAAAAATCCCTGAGGTCCTCAAAGACATGGCAATCCTGTGATCTTTCTTTCCTATGAGTGAACTTGTTCCCCTGTGAATAGATCATCCCTTTTTTTCACTATAAAATGGGCCTTTCCCTTCTGGATGGGCTATGCTCTATTGCCTGTGATGGCTATCACCTGTGAATGGGTCATTACCTTTTCCTGTAGTGAGGGTCATTTCTTTTCAACTATAAATTGAATTCCTTCTTTTCATAGATTTCCAGGTAACACGGAGTTCTACCCCCAAATCCCCATAAATATCCAGTCCCAAACTATAATGCAGCTCAATATCCGAATGCCCATGCTGTCTTCTGAAAGTACATTTTTCTTTTCCTAAATACATCTTTCCTGTGACTCTTACTGGCTATGTCTGAAAATTCTTTTTGTGCAGTGGGAATTAGTGAACTTAGTCTGTGTGTAGGATGAGTTGGGGTATTTTATTTCCTCTTTGGAAAGCTCTTCAGACCCTGTATGGTGAGTGGCAACACAACATTCTTTCATTCTACAGGTTTTTATAGGGTAATATACAAAAATTTAAATCATTTTCCTTTCATTATATTTGAAGCATAGCTAGTCATAGAATATTGACATTACAATAGCATATAAATTTCTTAGTGTAAGTTAATTTATGTCCTCAGAAACTTAGAGTGTTTGAGAAGTTAAGGTGTTTTAGGCTTGCCTTATATTTCATATACATGAACACTTAAGGTAATAAATTCGAATGATATTTTAAGCCTTATTTTTATTTTGAAGAACTAAGCATTGAATCATGATGTTGAGATATCTACTTAGGAATTTTATTTTTATGCTTTGAAACATACCAGTATTGCACTGGATAAACATATCATTTACATGATTAGAGGTCATAAGTTAATTTAGTGATCATACTAATTTTTGATCATTGGGTAGTTGTCAACTGTTTTCTTCAATTACTGAACTAATATGGTCACATTCACTGTCTTACTGTTTGTTTTCTCCTTGTGCCATCTGCTTTTTTTTCTCACTACTTTTCATTTATCTTACCTCCAAGTATTGCTTCTTATTCCATTTTATCTGTTGTATTTGCTTTCAAAGTATATTATAAAATAATTTTTAGATGGTGGCTCTATATATTTCTTCATGTACCCTTGACTTATTGTTGACTATCTTGAGGTATTATTTTGCTACATAATGAACAGGTTAGACATCTCTTAAAAGTATATTTCTGTGTTTTCACTCACACATTTGTCCTATTGTCAAATGTTTTAATTTTACATAAGCTATAATCATTACTGTGTACTGTTGTTGCTTTAAAGTCAGTAGTGCTTTAAACATTTAAAAATTGGTCCTTTATATTTACTTATGTTTTGCACCTCAGTGCTATTCATCCATTCCCCCAGTTTAGAGAAGCTGACTAGGAACATTGTCCTTCCTTTAGTGTTTCTTAAATCTCCTCATAAAAAATTCTTTTTCATTTTATTATTTTTTGAGAATATCTTTCAGAAGAAAGAAGAGTGCCTTTACTGGGTGTAGAATTATAGGACTTTTATTTCCTTGTCTCTTTTTAAGGTGCCATTGTATTGTTTTCTGTTTTGCTGTTCTTGTTATCAAGGTTATTCTTATTGTCATTTCCCTAAACACAGAATGCTCTTTATTCTGGCTACTTTTAAGATTTTTCTCTTTTCATCATGCTATGTGATACCCAAGTGTGAATATCTTTGCATTTATTCTACTTGGCTTTCATTGATCTTTGTTGAATTGTAGATAGATTTCTATAAATAATTTGGGGAAGGAATCTGTTAGAGCTACTTCTTCAAATACTTCTTTTCTATTTTCTTTTTTATTTCCCAGTGGGAATATAATTTTGCATATATTAGGTGTTTCAGAGCTACTGACAGATACCTCGTGGTTTATGCTTATTTCCCCTGTTATTTTGCCCCTTTCAAACTACAATTTGAATAATTTATATTGACTTCTCTTCCAGTGTATTTGTTCTTTCTTTTGTTCAATCTGTTGTTCAGTTTATCTAATAAATTCCTAATGGTGGGCAGCAGGTCACTGAGGATCCAAACTGCCTAGCCAGGGGCAAGACCCTGGCATCATACACTGGGGGTGTGCTCTGGCTAACCCCTTGCTCCAGAAGCTCTGAACTCCTTACAGCTAGGCACAAGGTCACAGCAGTGCCACACTCCAGGGCACACTCCATCTAGCTGCCTGGGTCCTGGAGGTTCTGAATTCCCCCCAGCCAGATTTAAGGCCCAGGCACAACACTCTGGAAGTGCATCCTCACTAGCTGCAGAGGATCCGAGTTCTGCCCAGCCCAGCATCCCAGGACAATCCATCAGGGGAATGCCCAGTTGGCCTCACAGGACACAGAGGTGCCGAGCCTAGCCCAGTCCAGCCCGGCCCAGCCCAGAGCCCCAGAGCCACTCATCAGGGAGTGACCAACATAGCCAATGGGGCTTGGAGAATTTGAACTCTGCCTATCAGAGCACAAGGCCTTAGCTCCATAGTTCAGGGGTGTGACCCAGGTAGCCACGAGGCCGGTTCTGGAGGTTCTGAGCTCCCTGCAACCAGGGGCAAGGCCCTGGCACCATATGCTAGGGACATTCTCTGGCTAGCCACACACTTCAGATGCTCTGAACTCCTCACAGCCAGGTGCAAGGTCCTGGAGGTGCCACACTCCAGGGGCATGCTCTGCATAGCCACCTGGGTCCCCGAGGTTCTGAACTCCACCCAGCCAGGCGCAAGGCCCCAGCATCACACACTGGGAGTGCATCCCTGCTAGCTGCCTGGGGCACAGAGGCTCTGAACTCCACCCAGCCAGGCGCAAGGCCCCAGTACCACACCTCAGGGTGCATCTCTGCTAGCCACATCAGTTGCAGAGGTTCTGAACTCCACCCAGCTAGGTTCTAGGCCCAGGTGATACACTCCAGGGGTGTGCCCCTACTTGCTGTAGGGAGGATACAAGCTCTGCCAAGCCTAGCATCCCAGAGCAACCCAACACAGCATATGAGGGGAACATGCCACTAGCAACACAGGCCACAGAGCACAAGGCTCTGGTGCCATAGTTCAGAGTTGCACCCTGGCTGGCCACGGGGATATTGGATGAATGAAGCTCTATCCAGTGCAGCATTCTAATGCAATCCATCGGGAAGCTGCCTGGCCAGCCACACGAGTACCAGAGGAAAATGACAAAATGTAAAAGCAAGATGTAGTCTCAGTCCTCAAGCCCACTGAGAACAAACCCAAGAGAAACTGAAATGGAAGGCACTGGAAATCACACAACTGAACTTTCTGAAATGATAGCAACTGAAGCACAGAAAAATTCCATGTAGCTACACAGGAAATCAGATCAGAAATAATCTCTCAGGTAAAAAATGAAATGACAAACATTGTGAAAGAAATGCTTGATCCAGATAAAACAAGTAGAGGAACATAAGAAAATGATGGAAACTTTGAATGAACAATAAAAGAATTAGAATGCATGAAACAGATTCAAAGGGATATTCAACAAATTAAAAATTCCATTGAAAGTTGGCAAAACCACTTGAATGAAGCTGAAGATAGACTCTTGGACCTTGAGGACAACATGGAAACTTACAATCATGAAAAAGATCTCTTAAAACTGACAAGGAACCAGGAAACAAGAATTCAATAGCTGCAAGATGATGCCAAGAGAAATAACATAAAATTGATTGGTGTCAATGAAAAAGCAGGGATCAACATGAATGACTTGCAAAAAATATTTGAGGAAATAATAGCAGAAAATTTTCCAAACATGAAAAGAGAATCTGATATACACATAAGTTAGGCATACAGAATTCCAATTAATCATAACTAAAATAAATCTTCACCCAGACATATAATGATTAGGATATCAGAAATTCAGCACAAGAGCAGACTACTAAAATCTGTCAGAGAAAAGAAACAGATCGCCTACGGAGGAAAGCCTATCAGAATTATAGCAGACTTCTCAACACACACCTTCAAGTCAAGAAGAGTTTGGAGTGAAGTATTTCAAATCCTGAAGGAAAACAACTTTCAACCCAGATCAATGTATCCTGCAAAACAATCTTTAAAAATTGATGGAGAAATAAGATACTTCCATGACAAAGGACAAATGAAGAAATTCATGGCCACCAAACCAACACTACAAAGAGTACTGAAAGACGCTCTAGAAAGAGACAAAAATAGCTACAATCTTAGGAACATGAGTAGAAGGAAATCACTAAGCAGGGCAAACAATTAAACAGAAAAACTAGAAAACTAACAGAAGAAAGATAACATGATAGGGATAAGTCAGTACATATCTGTTATATCAATTAATGTAAATGGCCTCAACTCACCAATGAAAAGAAACAGATTGGCAGAGTGTGTTAAGAAACAAAATCTAACAATATGCTGTGTACAAGAAACACATTAAACCCAAAAGGAAATTCATAGACTAAAAATCAAAGGATAGAAAACATTACTCCATACAATAGGAATCCAGAAAAAAGCAGGGGTAGCTATATTGTTTGCAGAGAATGTGAACTTCAAACCAAGAATGATCAAAAAAGATAAAGAAGGTCACTACATACTTGTTAGGGGAAAACTTCAAGAGGAAGAGATTACGATCATAAATATATATGCACCAAATATGGGCACACCCAACTATATAACACAAATCTTAATAGACATGAAAAGCCAAACAAACAATGATACAGTTATGATATGGAACCTTAACACCCCATTGTCACAAACAGACAGATCCACCAAACAAAAAATCAGCAAAGAAATAACAGAACTGAATCAGACTTGTGAACAAATGGACCTAGTAAATATGTACTGAGTGTTCTACCCAACAACATCAGAATGCACATTCTTCTCAGCCGCACATAGGTCATTCTCTAAAGTAGATCATATACTAGCCCATCGAACATGCTTAAGTAAATGCAAAAGAATTGAAATAATTCCATGTATATTATCTGACCATAGTGTAATAAAATTAGGAATTAATGACAAAAAAACCTCACAAGAACTCCATAAACACATGGAAATTAAATAACACTCTCCTAAGCAATCAATGGGGCACAGAAGAAATTAAAGAATTAAACAATATCTACAATCATACAAAAACGCAAATACAGATTATCAGAACCTGTGGGACACAAGGAAAGCAGTCGTCAGAGAGAAATTTATAGCACTAAACTCCCACATCAGAAAAATGGAAAGAATACACATAAAGAACCTAATGATGCACCTCAAACTTCTAGAAAAAGGAGAGCAAGTCAAGCCCAAAGCCCAAAGAAGGGAGGAAATTATAAATATCACAGCAGAAATTAATGCAGTTGAAACTAAGAAAACAATACAAAGAATTAATGAAGTGAAGAGTTAATTCTTTGAAAGAATAAATAAAATTGATAAACCCCTAGCCAACCTTATCAAAAAAAGGAAAAAAATCCCTCAAATCTATGCAATAAGAAATGAAAAGTGTGAAATCATTACAGACTCTGTGGAAATACAGAAGATCATCAATACCTACTTTGAAAACCTTTACTCACATAGATTTGATAACACAGAAGAAATGGACAGATTTCTAGAAATGTATGAATTACCAAAGCTGAATCAAGAAGATGTAAAACTGGTGAATAACCCAATTTCAGTTAATGAATTTGAAAATGTAGTTAGAACCTTACCAAAAAAGAAAAGCCCACATCCTAATGGATTCACTGCTGAATTCTACAAAAAAAATTAGGGAAGACTTAATGCCAATACACTTCAAACTCTTCAATGAAATTGAAAGGGAAGGAAGTCTGCCTAAATCATTCCTGGAAGCAAGTATTACCCTCATACCAAAATCAGAGAAAGACTCAACCAAAAAAGAAAATTACAGGCCAATCTCCCTAATGAACATAGATGCAAAAATCCTCAATAAAATACCCATGAATAAAATGCAACAAATCATCAGGAAGATTATATACCATGATCAAATGGGATTCATCCCTGGAATGCAGGGATGTTCAACATACGCACCATATCAAAAGAGTCAAGGACAAGAATCACATGATCATCTCAGTAGATGAAAAAAAGCTTTTGACAAAATCCAACACTCATTCATGATAAAAAAAACCCTACAGAAAATTGGAATAGATGGTCTCTACCTCAACCTGATAAAAGCCATGTATCATAAACCAACAGCCAACATCTTACTAAATGGAGAAAAACTGAAAACTTTCAACCTAAAATCATGAACAAGACAAGCATGTCCATTATCACCACTCCTATTCAATATAGTTCTAGAAACATTAACCAGAGCAATTAGACAAAGGAGTAAATAAGGAATAAGGACAGGAAAGGAAGAAGTTAAATTATCATTATTTGCAGATGATATGATACTCTACATAGCAGACCCCCAAACATCCATTGAAAGACTTCTAGATGTAATAACCAAATTCAGTACTGTAGCTAATGCAAGGTCAACACTCAAAAATTAATAGCATTCTTATACACAAACAACAAACTCACTGAGAGAGAAATAAGGGAATCCACAAGCTTCACTATAGCATCCAAAAAAATGAAATACTTTGGAGTCAATCTAACAAAGGAAGTTAAAGATATATACAGTGAAAATTATATTACTCTGAAAAAGGAAATTGGAGAAGACTTTAGAAAATGGAAAGATATTCCATGTTCATGGATAGGAAGACCAAATATTGTGAAAATGGCCATTCTCCCAAAATGGTTATACAGATTTAATGCAATTCCAATCGAAGTACAGCTTGGGTACCTCACAGAGCTAGAGAAATCATCCCTAAAATTCATCTGGAACCAGAAGAGACCTAGAATAGCAAAGGCAATTCTGGGCAACAAAGGTAAGGTATGAGGCATCACAATCCTCAAGTTGAAATTATATTACAAAGCTACTGTGATAAAACCAGCATGGTACTGGAATAAAAACAGACATGAAGATCAGTGAAATAGATTAGAAGATACGGCCACAACTACAAACACACTCAACCACTTCATGTTTGACAAAGGGGCCCAACATGTACACTGGAGGAAAGATAGCCTCTCTAATATGTGGTGATCGAAAAACTGGCTTTCCATATGCCATAAACTAAGACAAGATCCATGTCTATCACCATGCACTAAACTAAAGTCAAAATGGATCAAAGATCTAAATATTAAGACAGCAACACTAAATCTGCTGGAAGACAAAGTAGGTAGAAATCTTGATGACATAGGAGTAGGTGGAGAGTTCACGAACAAAAATCAAACTGCATGAGAAATAGTTCCCAGAATCAACCACTGGGATCTCATCTTATTAAAAAGCTTTTGCATATCAAAAGAAATCTGCAACAGAATGAAAAGAAAACCCATAAATTGGGAAAATATCTTAGCCAACTGTCCCTCAGACAAAGGACTTTTGTTGAGAACATATACAGAATTTTAAAAAATCAGGCCCCCAGAATTCAAGGACCCAATACAAAAATGGACATCTGAGATGAATACACTCTTCTCAGATGAAGAAATACAAATGGCAAATAAATATATGCCAAAAAGTTCAGCATCATTGGTCATTCAAGAAATGCAAATTAAAATGAGATTTCATCCACCCCAGAAAGAATGGCCAAGATCAAGAAATCAACCAATAACAAATGTTGGAAGGGCTGTGGGGAAAAAGGAACTCTTCTCCACTGTTGGTGGGAGTGTAGGCTGGTGCAACCATTGTGGCAATCAGAGTGGAGATTCCTCAAAAGCTAGGATTAGAGATTCCATTTGACCCAGTTATCCCACTTCTGGGCATTTTCCTAGAAGAATTGAAAACATCATACCACAGTGATATTTGTGAACCCATGTTTATAGCAACACAATCTGTAATAGCCAAATCTTGGAAACAACACAAGTACCCATCAACTGAGGAGTGGATAAAATAGATGTGGTATTTTTATACAATGGATTACTACTCAGCTATAAAGAAAGATTGCATTGAGACTTTTATAAGTCAATGGACACGACTTGAGACCATACTCATAAGTGAAATAAATCATACTAATATGTGTAAATACCATTGTTGTCACTCTAGTGTAAGAAACTGAAACAGTATATATGATCCGAAATCTACAATAAATACCATGTAAGGGTAAGAAACAGCGCAAAGAGTAAAAGTAATTGGGATAGGGGAAAGGAGGAAAGAAGGAAGGGAAAAGGAAAAATACACAAATTTGTATATATATATATATATATATATATATATATATATATTTATATATACATAAGATAGCTAAAATGACTATACTACTAAATGTATTAGTTATTGCAAAAGAACAGTTAATATCCATATGATTAAATCAATTTTACATGTCTATATCTGTTCATCTTAGCTACCCTTTTGAAAGTAACGATACTCAATATTACAACCATTGTCAAATTCCTATAATCTCATATTGTAAACGTATACTTTTATTGTATTGGATTTGTTTTTTGTTTGTTTGTCTCTTTTGCTTTTTGTTTTTCTTTTCTGTGTCTTCTTTCTCTTACATAAAAAAAAGATTCCTAATGGTGGGCATTTGGAAAAATGGGCATGAAGCACAAAACTAAAAAATAAATGTGCAAAATTCAAATTCAAGCACCTTAGCACCAATGATAATCACTAGGAGAATATAAAGGAGATATATTTCATTCAAACACTAATGGAAAAAAATTAAAGTACTAAAGCTTAATCAGAAGTGTGTATTCCTTTATGAAGAAAACAGCAAAATTATATTTAACAATAAAAGAGAAACTGCCAAATCATGAGATAAATTAAGTTAATATGAAAGCAAAAAGATTGTTAAGATATCTATTATCCTAAAATAATTTTTGAGTTTCATTAAATTCATAAAATTTTCCATAGGAAGTTTTTAGGAACTTTCCAGATTGACCTCAATGTGCATCTGTAATAAGAATGCCTTGACAAAAATTAATTAGGAAATAATAAAGGGAACATGCCTAGAATGTGAAACATGGTAAAATATGGAATGTAAGTTTCTTGATCTATTTTGGATTTGTACAAAAATACAAAACAAAGCAAAACAAAACAAAACACGTTGAGTCTGGGTATTCTGTGAAAAGGGGCTTAACTCACAGTTCCAGAAATTCTGGCTTCTGCTTGGTTCTGGTGGGGGCCTTGTGGCAGATGGTATTACAATGGCAGAATCACGAAAAAGCATTGGAGAGGGGCCAGCTTGCTCATATACACCCATTGTCCCAGGAACTAACCTAGTCTTAGGAGAACCACATCAACATCTCTGGTGGAACCACTATGGCATAATTATGATCCACTAGCCCTCACCTCTTAGAGCTCTACTACCTGAATATTGTGAGATTGTGCACCAAACTCTCAGCACATCAAACAGTGGAACACACCCCAACCATATTCAAATGCAGCAAAATTACTTACCTGCGAATAAAAGTTAGGAACCCCCCCATACACATACACTCACATACATAGAGTTGACTGAAGTCATCTAACAAAGTAGTGGATATTTACAAAAACTGAATTTTCAAAAAGGAACCCTTGACAGATGGGCTTGCACATGGAGCAGCTGTTCCTTTAGAGGCTGCTGCTGGTTTTTGAAAAGGTAGTTGATAGGCTGAGAGGAAGGGGAGGGCTTCTGATAGTGTTCTGTTATTGGAGGAACATGAGGTGCAGTTCAGTGTCTGCTATCAAGGTGGGTTCTTGCAAATCCTTTATGTTTTAGAGACAGACTACCCCCAAGAAGGGCCTGAAGTTCCCTTCCTATGGATTGAACTTAAGATTCAAATATTCTTATTTCTTATAATTATATACAAGCAACTCACAATTACCAGAAGCAAATGTGTTTCCTCTTAGGAATAATATGACATCATGCTAGGCCTTATATTATTAAATAAATAGAAATAACATGTGTCAACCAGTGAAAATATCAGCAGAACAGTGAGAAAATGGCAGAATAGAAATGAAGCAAAAAGATGGGAAGTAGAAATACATACACAAAGGAAATGCATAATAATGTTATCAAATGCACGACTATGTTGAATATGGTAAAGGACATAAAAAGCAAAATTGAGACATTTAATAGAAAAGTAGAAAATGTAAGCATATTGAAAAAATAAACTAGTAAAATTAAGCCTTCTGACAATGGCTTAATAGCATTTTAGCCAATGCTGATGAGACTTTGGTAAACTGTAACACAGGTCCAAAAAAATATACAGAAATAAATAGAAATGGAAATTTAAAAAATGAAGTCAGAGAGATGATACAATGATAAGTCTAGCTTGCATGAAGTCATGGTGCCAGCAAAAGAACAGAAACTCTGTCTATCTTGCCTCTAACTGTAGTGATTTTGTCCAAATGTAACTTCTAATGATTAATCATCTACTCTACACTACAGTTTCTGTCAGTGAGTCCAGTGTGGTAATGGCATTTCCCACTAAGAGGTCTGCCACATGAAGGAGTTTCCACTGAATTTCTTAGTGATGCTAATGTCCTTCTCACTAGTGCATTCATTTTATCTATGCAAACAATGTATCCTTTTGGCTGTTCATGGAACATCATCATTTGGTGTGGCATTCTGCCTCAGGCTGCATATTCACTCAAGCACAACTACTTAAGTCTTTCGATAATTCCTTTGCCATCTTACGTAGCAGAGTTGCATTTCTATTCAT
>RJWM01010635.1:0-62813 GCA_004363535.1 Dasyprocta punctata
CGGAAGGCGGATCAGATCTCTATGGTTTATATTCCTATGGACCCGCCAAGTCTCATGTAATCATGGCATGGACGTGGCTGAGTCTAGCGTTTGTGCTTGGTTTGTTGTCTGGTGCTGGGATTGGTGATGTGAGTGTTGCACCCACCCTGCGAGGAGCTGACAAACAGTGTGAGGATGGGAAGAAGGTGTGGGTGTGTCTTCTCTCTCTTGCCAGTTCATGCCTTGCTGTTTCATGGCAGCTGTAAAAGTCTGTCCCCCCACCCCGACCACCATGCCATACTGCCTTGGAGCCAGCTGAGGATGGATTGAAACCTCCAAGAACTGTAAGAAATAAATCTTGCCCTCCCTAATTTTGGGCATCAGGTGTTTTGTCTCAGAAACAAGAAAAAAGTAACCAAGACAAGGATGTAGTGAAAAACTCTTCATATCGGTAGCAAGTTATTTTCAAATCACAGGATGCAGGATGGGTTGCTTGAGGAAATCATCTTGTGAACCAAGACCTAGGATGTCGTATGTAGCTGCTATCATGAGAGAGAGACAGAGAGACAGAGAGAGAAAGAGAGAGAGAGACAGAGACAGAGACAGAGACTGAGAGAGACAGAGAGACAGAGAAGAAAAAGCTCATTTATTTTTCTAAGAAGGGCAGTGATTATTATTATTATTATTATTATTATTTGGTGCCAGGGGTTGAATTCAGGACTTTGCACTTGTGGAGCAGGCAGGGCAGTGATTATTACATTGTCATAGTTGCTAGGTTTTATGGACATAAAAATTGCAGCAGTTCTTACTGGCCCTCCCTTTGCCTCCTCAGTAGTCAGTGGTTAATTCTTGTGTGGACTTGGGTTAGTCAACCTCAGAGGACAGCCTTTCCCCATGTACCCTCTATTTGAGGGTTACTTTTATGGGCTTGTAGAACTTTGTGTATTGAATTCTCCAGTCAGTGCTATCATACTTTTAAATGTTTGGAGCCAATGAAAGCTTTTAGAAATAAAACTGTCTTGGGTAGTATATGGCAACTTCTCTTTGAGTAATAGATGGTTTAAAATCTGATCTTCTAGTTTTTCTTGCCTATAGGTCCTTTGCTCACATTTAATAATGGCAAGAGGTTTTAGTTTTTTAAAAGCTCTTGTGAAGTTTAAAAAAACCAACCAAATAAGATAATGTGCCTTTGCAATTGCTTTACCACGGTTTCAGAAAAAAAAAAAAAAAAAAAAAAAAAAAAAAAAAAAAAAAAAAAAAAAAAAAAAAAAAAAAAAAAAAAAAGAAACAACAAAACAAAACAATAACAATGACAAAAACACCAACAAAATAAAGACAACTAAGAAGTCTCTTTGTTAAATGTCTGGAAATACAACTTTTGGATAGATTTTTGGGATACATGTTTTGTATTAAAATACCAAATAAAACAAAATAATGAGTTGTTTTGGCACCACTTAAATTCCGCTTATATGATGAGAACTGTACATAAAAGACAGCCAGTTGTTGTCACAGTTGACAGATTTTTGGGTACTATCTACTTGTTCAGTATAATAAAATTCCAAGCATGAGGGACTTGTTCAAAATTCTTATGCCAGGAAAGATGCAAATTTTTGCTATAACAGTGACTGACATTATCATTCTGTGGCTATCTATAAGTTATGTTCTTTCCTGGCATGCCATATTAGTTTCTGTTACTTTCAATGTAATGTGTTATTATTGATGTGAGAGCTTTGTTTGTTTGTTTGTTTGTTTGTTTTTTGTCAATTTTAAAGTTGCTTTAAAGTATTGGTCAGATTTCAGCAGGTGATTAAGTGCACAGGTTTTCAAGTGCAGTGGGTAGCTCAGGTAAAGAGAAAATAAAGCAAAGCATGTCCTAGGAAAAGCAAAGTGCTAGATTTAGTTGGAGTACAGGTTTTATCTAGGAGTTCTCTCAGAATTGATATTGGAAAAGGATTTGAGGGACCTATTTAGAAAGCTTTGAGTTCCAGAAGGTATTTAATGTTTTGGCAATGTGAATCAGTTTTAATCTGATGAATCACAATTTGGAGAAACTTGGAAGGAGGCTATTATAATGATCTAGAGGGAAGGTGATGAGGTTTGGATTGGGTGGAGGTGAGGGCAAGAAGCACTTGGAGACACATCGCCTTTATTCTGCCACATTACACTTTATACCAGAGACATGTGTCACTAATAGGTCCAGTTTGTAAACCTATCACTAGAAATAATAGAGACCTGATAACAAGTCCAAAGCTAAATGAGGAATAAATATTTTCAACATTTATTTATGTTTGATAGGTAACTTGAGAAGATGCTGCTAAACTTCACATATCTGGATAGGTTTAACTGAAAGATGATTGTTGAAGCTGTTCAAAGCCTAACAACACTTTATTCGGTATTTTAGTATTTAACATTTATTGCGTTTTCATGCACATGCTTTTTTTTTGTACTGGGAATCGAACTCAGGACCTTGCACTTGCCAGGCATGTACTATGCCACTGAGCTGTATCCCAGCCCCACACACATGTTTTTTTTAAACTCATTTAATCTTTATAAGAGCTCTGTAAGGTAGCTCCTGGTAGCTTCATTTTGTAGAAACAGAAGTATAAAACGGTAAAGCACCTTGCTCAGAATATAAAGGTGACAGAAACCAGATGGTGAATCCGTGTTGACCAGGTCCCTCTCCATTTCCTGCCATTTTCCTCTCTGTCTGTGCTGTGCTTGAAGACTTATTAATTTGCAATTCAATGCAAACAATTTCAATACATGTGGCCTGTTCATCACTTTCATAGAAAGTAATGTGAAAACTCCACTGGTTCTCTTTGTTTCCTACTTAAGCCTCTAAGGGCAGTGTGAGAACTGTTTCCTAAAGTGCTCGTGCACTGTTTTTGGCACTGGTTTATGCAGGGAATGTGGGCATGTTTGGATTAAACATATCGAATGAACCTCTATGGCGCTTCCAATGAACGACAGGTCAGAACCTTTACATGCTGAATAAATGTTAGCTGAAGAATGTTCCAGGGAATAAGAAAGATGCTTAAGAATTTACCTAAAATGGAAAATTAAATGACCCCCTAGTGGTTGTACTTTTCTAAGAGCCTCATTTAGGGCAAGGCTCAGAAGAAAATCTAGTTCCTTGAGATTTGTTGTTTATAATACATGATACGTTATTTGAGATAAAGTGAAGTACTCTATTTCTTGAAATGCTCCTTTCCAGTACCACCCATCTTTGCACACAAATAGTTTTCAATATAAATTACCGTTCAGTTCCTGAGTTTCAGCTGAGCTCACAGAAATGGGTTAAGTTCATCAGTCAGTCGCCTGGAGGAAACACCCTACAGAGCCCAGATTTTGATGATTAGATTCAAACTTCTAGTCTGAGTCTAAACCAGAGCCTGATGTTGCAGTGGTGGTGGTGGTGGTAGTGGTGGGAGGAGGACCTTGGGAATGGGTATCAGTTTCATGGGGTAAATGTTAGCAAATTATGACCAGTGAGAGAACTGGCAGTTTTAAAACACGGCTGCAAATATAGGGAGATGTGGGGTCTTGGCCTGTATCCTTGAGTCTGGGATGGTTTATGACTGCTTTAAAAAGCCTATGACACAAACAATGATGTGTGACTCTCAAGACTGTGTTATGTAGAACTGGGTGGTTTCTGTTTTGTTCATTCCGGCATTTACCCTGGGGCCTTGTTCTGCCATGTAAGAGGTGACCACTCTGTAAGAGGTGTCATCTTAGGTCTCAAATAAATATTAGGGTGTCAGTTCCTGCTGAGTTCAGCCTTCCAGTTATTCCTATGAAGAATTTGCTAGTGAATTGGGAAGTGAAGCTGTTGTGGATCCTTCAGAAAAGCCCAGTCGCTGATTGCATATAAATGAATTACCTGCTCAGAAGGTTACATAGCAGAAGAATTACTGCCCAGTCCTGCCTGTGTTAAGGACCTACAAAACTGTGAGATGTGGTGATATGGTTGTTGCTCTAAGGTACAAAATTGGGAGGTAATCTGTCATGCAAACTGGAAATGGGTAATTTAAGCAGAATTTGGTATCAGAAGTGGGAAAAATTGAAACATCAGAAATCTTTAAGCAATAACTGGTGAAGTAGTTACACATATGATGTCAAGAGGATCTGTCTACTGATCTGAAAATACCTGAATGTGTGTGTGTATGTGTGTGTTGGTTACATAACATGTGAAGTGAATTATTGTAGATGATTTGTCTTCTTCCTTTCTTGCCTTCTACAATATGATCTAGAATATCCTTGCTACTCAGAGTATAGTACGAGGGCCTGTGGTATAGGTTTCACTTGGGAGTTTGTTAAAGGAACAGACCACAGATTTTGAATCAGAACCCACATTTTGGCAAGATCCCAGGAGGTGCTGATCTACATCTATGTTGGAAGATAACTGCTCTCAGCATTGTTCTTCACTGTTACTATTGCTTTTCCTATGGTCACTACTGTTGAAGACCTAAGGAGAGTTCCTTCTTGTTGTATGATGAGTTATATACACTGAGGCATTCACTTCCAGTCTCATAACACTGCAACATAGATATCATCACCCTCACTGTACATGTGAGGAAACTGAGGCTTAGACTTCAAGAAATGTATCCAAGGCCAAGCAGCTGATGAGTACGAGTGATGGAAGTAGAAGCCAGGCCTCTCTGTTTCCAATGCTTTGACACAATCAACTGCAGGGACTCAAGTCTGGTCTATTTGGAGGGTGACCCCAGGAGATACGAGAAAGGAAGTGGGGCAGTGAAATCAGGAAGGACAAGAGCAATATGGGGTACATTCTTGAGTGAGGGGCTATTCTGGGCAACTGTAGCCTAATCCCCAAAAACACTGGGACATAATTTAAAACAGACACATTAAGGTTATCCAGAGAATGAGGGATCTGGGGTATCTACATATACAGTCCTGGGTATAGGGCCGCTTTTTTGTGTTCGTGTGGGGGTTACTAATGCTCTGGTATTTCTTTGTAGCTACACAGGTACACAAAGTGGGCTCAGGTGGCCAGAGCCCTTAAACAGAGAAACGCATGTATTGGCCCTTAGAAATCTTGGTAGACCTAGGGTGAGAGAATTCAACTGGACCATCAATAGTATTTGCTGTGCTGTTTACTGTTCTTGGCTGTATCTTACAGGAAGATTCCACAGAAAGGTATTTTCCTTTTAATTTTATTTATTGCACCAAATAGAACCACAGATATAAATGAAATATGCACAAAGTCCTTATTCTTAGGGATACTGTGCATGTTGTTTAGAGATTAAAGGAAAAATCTGAATAGGGAAAAAGATCGCATGAAATCATTTCACCTTAACAGGTAATAAGTTTTGTTTTACTGTGTTCTCCAGCAGTGCTCAGTTTTATACACACATATTGCTACATTTTACCTTTTAAACTAAATGTATCTTTACCACTTTCTATGTGTACCTCCTCCAAAAGGTAATTTTCAGTAAGACTCCCCATTGTGTGGCTGTACAATGCAGTTAACAAGTCCCCTACCATGCATATTTAGGCTGAAAAACATCTTAGGTGGCACAAATATAGGAATAGATACTTTTTTTCAGTTTGTGAATGCAATTCAGTTTATTTCATTGTTGACTGAGACTCTTCCACAAGGTTTATTCCATTCAAGAAATATGTGTCGAGGAGCTGCTGCATGCCAGCTCTGTGCAGGGTATGGTAAGATACAGACACACACAGTCTTTGTCCTCTAGTAGACAAAGTGATTGTGAGGCAATGAGTGAAAACTACACAACAAAAAAGGAGTTAAATACCACTAGAAGAAATGTGATGTGCTAATGGGTGGTAAACCGGGACCATGTTTTGGTGAACTTAGAAGTTTGGGTTATACAAAAGGTTATTAACTTTATGCTATATCTTGTCCTATAACTCATAAGGAGAAAATTCACAATGATTCTAGTGAAACTTACGAATGGAAAAGATCTTGGACTCTTGCACATATTTACTGGGAACAAGTGAGGAAGGTGTGACGTTCATGTATGGTGTGGTCATGCAGTTTGCTGAGTGTATCAAAATAATTGAGATAAGTCAACTTATACAGAGAAAAGATTTATTTTGGCTCGCAGTTTTGGAGGTTCTGGTCCCATAAGCATTTGACTCTGCTGCTTCTGGGCCTGTGGTGAGGGAACACATCATAACAGAAGCACGTGCCAGAGCAAGAAACCACACATTAGAAGGCTGGGACATGAATGGGAGAGGGAAGTGGGTAGGAACCCAATTCAGTGCCCAATAACCTTCCACTACACCCCACCTCTTAGAGGTTCTATCGCCTCCCAACAGGTTCATGGCTGGGTACCATATTTTTAGTACATGGATCTTTGGAGAATACCAAAGTGAACTATAGCACTAAAGCCTCCAGATTTCCCTGCATATTTGCCTTGACATAGAGTTGAGCTTTGAGCCCTGACTCCAGAGCCATGGTGACTATTATACTATTTTATTCTAAGAAATAGAATGGTAAAGATGTGTTTACTATACAATACCCATTGCTGCTCTAGAACCAATTTTAGCTGATTTAGGCAAGGAAGAAACATTTAAATAGATACTGAGGCTGGGAGTGATGGCACACGCCTGTAATCCCAGCACTTGGAGGCTGACATAGGAGAATTGCTGTCAGTTCAAGGCCAGCCTGGTATACAAAGTGAGTTTAAGGCCAGCCTGAACTGCATAGTGAAACTCTGTCTCAAAAATAAATAAGTAAATGAATAAGATAATAAATAAGAAAGAAAGAAAGATAGTGAAGGGCTCACAGAATTTTCTGAGATTCTGGCCTCACTGGTCATATATCCTGGAACAGCGCCCCAAGTCACACTGCCAAACAGATCCATGAACATTTCTGGGCTGTGGATCACATGTTCCAATACCTGACACGTATGACAGGAATCCTTTGAAAGACTAGCATATGACTTTTTTGCAAAAATGCATATTTTCTATTATGCAAAGAAAAAATTATATATATTTCATTTTTTCCTCTAATGACCTGGATCCTGCCTGGGAGCCTCTGCTTCAGTCACAGCTGGACTGGGACCCAACCTCACATGTCCCACAGGAGACTGCATGGCCTCTGCTTCCTCCTGACTCTGCATTTGATGTCAAGTCCTGGTCTGGGGCAGGTGATTCCATCAACAGAGCCTAGTCCTGTGTCAGTCTAATTGCCAGGATGACATGGAAAGCAGGTATCTGGCACTTTTATCTTCTATAATGGACAAGTGTTTCAGGGTCTGGGAGGCCAAAGAATGACTAATTTCACCCTGTTTATCAGTTCCTTTATACTATTCTCTTTTTCGTTAAGCAAAATTTGCCCACCCTTGAAGGTTCTGTTTGTATCTCCCTTGCCTTGTGAAGGTTTCTTGGGAGTCCTCCAATGTTTGGTTTCTCCTCTGAACATTTCCTAAGGCCAGAATGAGATGTCAGAACATATTTGTATGTTGGCCTCAGATCATTAGACTTGAACCTCATTGTGCCCAGGAATTTTTATAATTAACGTAATATTAGTCCTGCTTTCAAATAGTAGAGAAGCAGTTTACAAACGGAAATAAATTTGAGAGAATAGCTTCTTCTCTTTCTACCTAAATCCATTCCCTGGTTCTGCCTTTGATCTTTACCTAGTGATCAACACTGATTTGTGTTGGTTTTTACATTTCATGTTATTTTTTTTTGTCTCTTTAACGAGAATAATTACTCACTGAGCATAAAAATTACATTGAATACTTACTCTGTGTTGTCAATCATATGAACAGTACACATTTATTGATTAATTGAGAACAAATATGCCTGAAAAATCCAACCCTTTATGACGTATTTGGGACCTCTTATCCAAATAGTTAGTTACTCACTTGATGTCAGATTATGTCATTTGTAGAAACAGTAATGAAACATCTTCTTTTCCTGTAAAATCTTCCCTTCAATAGAGATTGACAACAGAACACTTTATTATGGGATTGATGATCCTCTTAGGAATGTTAGGTTCAAGCTCCCTCATGGTAAAGCATCCCTTATACATGTCTACAAACAAAGGTTGGCTGCATAATCCTTTAATATGCTTTTCACAGACTGAACTCAGTGCAGTCTGCAGCAGATTTTCACTGCTGAACTGCTTACCTGGTAGAGATACATACCAGTCCTAATAATTGACACGGATGACAGAAATCATTTGAAAGACCAGTACTGTACACGGTTAATGCGTGCAAAAATGCATGCAATGCTTGTTGTTGATTATGGTTTTCTTTTTAAGAAAAATTTTATAATAAATTATTTTTTTCAGTGATATGGGGGATGTCATATCCCCTAGATCAAATCTATGTAATGTACTTAAGTGATGTCCAAATTCCCATGTGATGTACTATGGGGGGGGGTATATCTGATATAAAGTCATCTCAGTTGAAGATATAAAGTTATTAATCTACATAATTTATAGATTTAAAGCCTCAAAAGCCCTTTTCAAATGAACTACTCCCCCTCCTTTTTTTTCATTTTGCAATATTTCTTAGATTGGGAAAATATTTGCAACTCACATATTTGGTAAAGGGCATAGTTGGGGAGGAAACCTTGAAACCAGTAACAAGAAAACAGTCCCCCCAAATGAATGAATATTTAAATATACTATTTACCAAACAGTCCCCCCAAATGAATGAATATTTAAACATACAGTTTACCAACAATATACAGTTGACTGAGAAGCACACTAAAATACACTTAAAATTATTTAGTCCCTAGGGATTGCAAATTAAAACCACAGTGAGATACCAGTATGCACTGAGAATAGATGAAATAAAAAGAAACTGAAAGTATCCAGTGTTGGTGAGGATATGGAGAAATTGGGATTCACGCAAAGTTAGTGAGAAGGAGAAACAATAGAGTATCTTCGGCGATTTCAGTTTCTAATCAAGTTAAATGTGTGTTTGCCATAGGATGTAACAATTGGATTTGTAGTTATCTATCTAAAGGAAATAAAAATTTATGTTCATTTTTTAAAAACAGCTTGAATATTAGTGTAGTTGTTTTATTCACTACAACTCCAAATTGGAAACAATCCAGATGTCTCTCGACTGGGGAAAAGGCAAAGGAACTATGGCGCGTTCCTGAACAGAATGAATGCATCTCCAGTCATACAAAGGAATGAGTGACTGCCGCAGTAATAACAGGGGCAGATCTCAAATGCACTGTGCTAAGTGAAAGAAGCCCTACTCTAAAGACTGTAAACTGCATGACATCCTTTATAGAATATGCAGAACTCTATAGGCACATAAAGCTGTGGTTTGCTGGGCTGAGGTTAAAGACCAGCAAACTAGGGGTGCACTTTGGATGGATGAGATTATGGAGGTGTCAGTTACATGACTGTATGCATTTGTCAAAACTCATAGAACTGTACATTAAAAGGGGAGAATTTGACATGTAAGTTATACTTTAAAAACTGTTAAATTCATCATAGGACTGAGGTAACTGCTAAGCATTGAAAATATAGACATCAGTATAAAGGTCTCTAGCTGTGGAAGTGAATTTGAAGGGATATAGCTAACTACACAAGCAAAACCATATTTTATAATACGGGCATCACCAGGTGCTAGGGTAGCATAAAAAAGTTTGCAGTAAACTCTGACATGTGTGTGGCTTACGTTGTCGGGGTGTGGGGGCCAAGGAGCATCTCATCAGGAAGTGACATTCCAGGGGTGAAAAAAAGTCGCCCGTAAGTTAATAAAGGGTACGGGAGAGGGGGCAGGTACATCCAAATCACGGTGACTAACACGGACATGAGGAGCTATCCAAAAGAAATAGGAAAAAGGGGAGTGTGAGTTTTTAAATAAAGATACCTGTTAAAATGTGTTTATCCCAAGAAGCGGCAGCACAAACATTATCAGACACACGCAGGATGTATTTTTTGTCTTAGCTGCTGCCGCTCACCATCAGGGCTTCCTGGTGATCTGTCCCTGGACCAGGAGGGCACACCTCGCATTAACCCCGAGGGAAGAGATAATCACAGTCTGCCCGCCTGGCAGCCTGCACTCTGGAAGGGTTTATGAGGAGGAAGTCCGCAATTACATATTTCTGGGCAAACATTAACCAAGATTGAAACCCAGATTTGAAGAAAAATAACAGGCTGGAATCGTCAGACGTCCTCTCTAGCTGTCCTGCGGATTGAGAACAGTGGTCAGACTCTCCACCGACCCCCGAAAGCCGGGGAAAAGTACTGAGAAGCCAGCACCTTCCTAAAACGTGGGGAGGAGGCTTGGTTGCCCCCGGGGACGGAGCGCGCCCTGCAGCGCGCAGAGTACTGCGCACCTGGGGACGCCGCGGAGGAAGCCACAACATAGGGTCTATCGTTCCCTTCGTGCCGGTGACCGAATCTATTTATCCCTGCGGTTCGGGAGCTCGCTGGCCGCCGCTGGGAGAGGCCTGTTCTTGGCAAGGGCAGCGAGAGCGTCTCAATCACTGTTACTACAATCGGAACAATTTTGGTTCCACGCTGTGGTTTTGTAATTTCCATTTTTAAAACTTCTTAGACTGAACCCTGATGTGCCCAGTCTAGGTTGGGCATACTTAAAATGAAACTGTGGAGCTAAAATTAGCTTGACATGGAGCCGGAGCGTGTTCGTTTTCCTTCTATTTAGGGCTGACCACAGTCATTACACAGAAGGCAGGGAGCGCTCCGGGCAGCGGGAGCACGCAGGGCCCCGGCCGCGCAGGCGCAGCTGGGCGCCGCCGGGGCCAGCCGGAGAGGACTTTGCACCGCGCAGCTGTTTACTCTTCAGGGCTTCTGCAGTTAATCAAGAGTGATGGGACCTTTTCTCAGAGTTTGGCTTGGGGGCCCAGAATCCAACTTACATCACCACAAAGGAAGTGTATCTAGCAGAGCTTCCTCTTCGTGTTTCTTCACCAAGTAACTTATCTCCGGGCCGGGCCAGCAGGCGAAGATAAATAGACTCATGCGCCCTGATGGAGAGAAAAGAATTTTGGGCGAGAGTCAGAACTGAGTTTTTAGCTGAGTTTGGTCTCTAGCTAGTGGTGTGCTTGGGGCTCAGTTTCCTCTAATAAATTCAGGGGGTTGAGCTGAGATGCTTCCAGTTTCAAGTTCTGCTATTTCTCGGTTCTTTTGAGGGAAGAAAGATAGTTTTCATTCTCATTATATGCCAAATGGAACAATTAGGGAAGAAAGGAAGAAGAAAACCTCTTATTCACCCCATGTAATCAGTATTTTATTTTATTTTTTTCTTGTGGTACTGCGGATTGAACCCAAGGCCTTCCCACTAAGCTACATTCACAGACCTTCTTTATTTTTTAATTTTGAGAGAATCTCAGTAGGTCGCTAAGTTGCTTATATCATAGTGAATAGAAACAAAGGCCTATTATCCTGAGGGAAAACGAAGTCCTAAAATGCAGCTTTTAAAAGGAAGGAAAGAGCAGTATTCTCTTTTTTACTATCTATTTTTTTCCTTTTATCTCAGTAACGTCAAATATAACAAATCTTTTATGGAGCCTGTAACAAACTCGGTGTGCTCCAGGAACATGCTGATTAATAAATGAGTAAATTAAAAAAGAATCAGTTGTCTTATTTTCTCAAGTTGTACGTTTAGCATATGTAGTTTCTTTTTTTCTCTCTCTCTTTCACAGTGCTAGGTATAGAACTGAGGGCCCAGGCCTCATAGGGAACTGCTGTACTGCTGAGCTATAGCCCCAGCCCAACCAGTATGTGTAATCTTGATGCCAAAGAAATTTTAGCAATGTGAATGACAGACGACAATTATTGGATAAAAGATCTTTACGGTTCATATATATATATATATATATATATATGATTCCAAAGACTATATGCAATTTATTTGACCTTGTGACATAATGTATTTAAAGACAAAGTAACTTTTACAGAAAGAAAACATGCGGTAGTTCCCATGTCTGATTTATAGTTATTTCCCTCTCATTTGCTTTTCTCTGTAAAGGAAATTGTTCTACAACTAAAAGGTGGATATTGAGGTGGCACATTGTAGAGATGTGCAGATTGACTTGTCCTGGAGGGAGAGCTCTGTCTCTAAAGAGTGTTTTCCAGACCACTAGGGCTTTCCCTGGAAGTCAGGAGAGTGTACCCTGGCCTACAGGAGAATGGTCAGCCAGGGGAAAGGGCGATCCTTTAACCAGAAGGATCCTGTGAATGTACCTCATCCCAAGCCTGTGTTAATGGTTCATTACATGTTCTGGATGAGCAAAAAAATCTATGAGACAATCACTAATTTGTAAGGAACATTTTTAAAAAAAAAATTTTAGAAAATTCTTCAAAGCAGGACGACCTAGGTAAGGGTTCTCAAAGAAACAAATTTGATGATACTTTTCTGTTGGCCAGAGAAAGTTGTGAAGCAAATGTTAAAAAAACCTGCCAATCTCCTGTCACTATTGGGAAGTGCGGGCAGGAACCAGTTTCATAGAAACTGTTGAGAAGGAGTCTCAGGATGTATGACCTCAGCAAAAAGCGAGTACCTGGATGGGTTAGGATGTCTGCTATAGGTGTGTGCGGAGGAAGCAATTATGCAGCCACAGTAAATCGGCTTAGTTCTGGTTGAGGTACAAACTTGCAGTGAGTTTCTTAATGTCTAATCCTCAGTTTCTTTATCTGTAATGAAGATAATCAACGCCTTGCCTGCTTACTGTAAGAACTCTTGTGAGAATGCAGTGAGATGGTGCCTGTGAAAGCGTGCTGAGAATCACAAAAGCTCCAGGAGGAAAACTTTTCCTCTCCCCTGTTATATTCAGGACAGGGGGAACTGAGAATGAAAGTGACAGAAGACAGATGAACAGGAGGAAGGCACGTGATTTTTATTAGTACTTACATGCATGATGTTCACAGAAAAGAAATGGTGAGTTTTGGGGGTTTACATATCTTTTTAAAAAGGAAAGATGGTTTGAGAGTCAAAGGATGATAAATTCTGCAAAGTAACTAGGAAATGTATGGGAGGACTAGTGGGACATAAGAATTATTTTATGCAAACTTGTCTTAGAGTTGGTTGGTCAAGGCTGGTAATCGGAGCCACTCCTCCCTTCCTTTGAAGAAAAGAGTTGGTGTTGAGGTGCGCCTGCAGGAGAGAAAGGGCTTCTCCGCTTTCCTGCAGGTGAGTGAGAGCGGAGAGCTTTCCCTGTGTCTGCTCGTTTTCTGTGCCTTCAGATCAAAATAATCCTTATCCCACAGGGGCAGATCTGTGCCCATTTGTCCCGATTCCCTTCAAAAGCGTTCTACAAATGTAAGGATCGATTCTGGTATTTTATATCAATTTTCTTTTTCAAATTGAAATTTTACTTTCTTAAATAAATATTCAGCAAAATTGACCCAGTTGAAAAAATGGAACCGAAATGACAAAAACTTTTTAAAAACATCCTTATAAAAATATACCTACTTTTTTTTTTTTTTTCTTGGTACCAGGGATCAAACTTAACCTCGCTCCTGCCAGGCAGGCGCTTACACCACTGAGCTAAATCCCCAGCCCTATATTTTGAGACAGGGTCTCACTACGCAGTTCAGGTTGGCCTTGAACTCACTTTGTAACCCAGGCTGGTCTTGAACTCACAACGATCCTCCTCCTGCCTTAGCCTCCGGAGTGCTGGAATTAAAGGCGTGTGCCACCACACATGGCAGAAGTGTACCTATTCTTACACCAACAATAAAAGCTAAGGAAGATGGGAGTGGAACTAATTCTCTGCAAATATCCCTTGACTCCGTCACTTCCCATTTGAGTTTAATTCTTAAAAAAGAGACCCTGATGTGTTCTGCTTTCAGGTATAATTATCTCAAGACTTCCTGACATTTAAAACATGTGACACTGTCCTAACTCTAATTAGAATTAATTGGTGGAATTTATGTACTGGTAGTTTTGGGAATGGTTGGAGGCATGAGAGTGTACTTAGCATTACCATTTCCTGTTGATGTTAAGATTTAGCCCCTGTTAGAGAGTTCTATATTTAGGATAAAATCACTTACCACATGTAACCCAATGATTGTTATATTCATGGAGTAATCAGCCCAGTCAATGAGAGGTGGGCTCCGAGAAGAAAAAAAAAATTACCTTTAACAAAAGCGGAAACCCAAAATTCTTAGAAGTTTTATCTACACAGACTTGAAGTTTTTCTTATTTTAACAGCCTTAAGTTTATTTTGCAATAACTTTTTCGACATTAGTATTATGAACACGAAAAAGTCAATGTATATAGAAGTGTTTTTAAAAAGTAATAAAAACACTCAAGTGTCTCATGATTATTTTAAATGCCTCCATATTTGCCTATTTCTTTTTTATAATTTTGTTCACTTATTTTTTCTTCTTTGTATACTTTCTCTAATTTTATTTTGTTTGGTTTTCCCTAATGTATTAATTTGAATTCTTAATTTATCTTCACTCCTTTTTAAAATAATATGCCTATGCTTGTAGATTTAAACTCTAAGTCAATTTCTAGCCTTTTTCATATTTCTAAACATGTAATGAATTTTATTATTATTTTGTAAATATTTTGAAAGCTTAGTTCTGATTCTTTTTTGACTTAATTATTGATTAAAAGAAAGTTTCATACACCTCTAATCCAGCACTCAGGAGGCTGAGGAAGGAGGATTTCAAGTTCAAGCCCAGCTTCTGATACATGGTGAGTGTGAGACTTCCTTGGGCTTCATAGCAAGACCGTGTCCCCCGCACCCAACAAGTTCCTTAACTTTCATGAACTTGGTTTGCTTCTTCTTGCCTTTCCCTTCCTAAATGACTTTTCCTCCTGTTCCTCTTCTTCTTTATTAGTAGTTTAATGCCACTCATATCACAGTCAATGGTATGTCATGTAATAATTCTAGATTTCCAACTTGATTTATGGTTAAAATTTCATAAACGTATCATAAAGTTTTACAAAGCAGGTATAGTAAATTCTACATATCTATTATGCTTGTGTTCATCAAATATATAATTCATATCCAACATTCTTAATTTGTTGTTTAATGATTTTCCAGGGACTAAAGTTATGATTCAAATATTTTTATGTTTAGTTTGTTTTTCCTTGAATTTCCTATAGTCTATACATAATGAATTTTAATTCAGACCATTTTGTGCACCCACACGGTTATAATCGCATTATGGCTTGCATTTTCTTTTCTCTTTTTGGGGTTAGGGTAGCTGGAGCTTTTAGTATCCTAGGCAAGTACTCTACCACTGAGGTACATCTTCAGACCACATTAATTTAATTTTTTACATTTCAAGACAGGATCTTGCTAAGTTGTCAAGACCTCAAATTTGCAGTCCTACCTGAGCCTCCTGAATAAGTGGGGATCGCAGGGCATGCATTGTCATGCTGAGCCAGGGTTGCATTCTTCATCGTAATGCTTCTTTTATATTTTGCTTGACACTTTTGTTTAAATTTAGCCTTGTAGAACATTAATAACATGGCCAACAAGTTATTTATTAGATGGACAAAGAAAACGTAACGCCTATGTTTTTCACATCTGAGCTAATTGCTTTCATAAACTTTGATCTGGATAGAAAGGAAGAAAACTGGCATTTGCCAATTAATTGCATCTTAGTGTGTTTTGGATTAGTTATGTTTTTTGGGGTGCATGCTTAGGTGTTTTGGATTTCCTCTCCTCTTCCTGCATCTGTTCATCTTGGCATATTGATGTGTGAGACTAGTTCACACAATACTGTAGGATCTGTCACCTTGCTGGATCTTTTTGATCTCTGTGACAGGGTGTCTGTTGAGGTACACTGAGCCTATCAGGGCTTTTGGGTTGAGAATTATTAATATTCCATGGCCTCTATTTTCCTGATTCTGGGCCTGTGTTTATTTTGCTCTTTTGGGACCTCTACTAGGGTATGTATCCCTTTTGGGTCCCTTGTATGCTATATACAGGTGTTGCGGAACTGCCCACTCCCCAGGTGTCAGGCCATCACGCCAGGCAGCACACAGGGATGACGCTAAGCCGAGGGGATGATTTTCTCTAGAGGTTTTCAGCTTTTTGGGGCCATGAGTGAGAGAAGGGCCACAACTCTGGTATTTCCCAGGGGTTCCCTTCATGTTGCTTGCAAAGTTTTTCTGGCTCTATCTCTTTTTATGTTCACTTTGCAACTTCTAATTTTTGTGAATCATTTTGTGCTTTAAGTCAGAGATAAATCTAAAGCACAGTGTTTAAAAAATGTGATGTCATTTGAACATCTTTTCCTTTAATAAATGTATTTACTTCAGTTACCTATACTGTTGATCCATCAACATATCCTGCTGATTTTATCTTCAAAAACCTATCCCGACTCCATCTCCTTTTTGTCTCTACCACTCCCATCCTAATATAAGCTACTTCTTGTTTTGTTTTGGTTGGATTATTGCAAGAGCTTCCAAATTTATCTCCCTGATTCCAATCTACATAGCTGCCAGAGTGATTATTTAAAAATATAAATGAGATCATGTAACTTTGCAAGACCTAACAAAGGTATCTCTTCACACATGAAACAACATTCAAATTCTCTCCTGGATTCTATGTAGTCTGTATTCGCTAGCCAATGCCTAACCCCAGCCCCCAGCATCCTCTTGCATTCCTTTCTTCCTTTCTGACTACACTTTTGCCAAACCGCACTGACATTCTTTCTGCTCTGGAACAAGACAACTTCTTCCTGCCTTAAGGCTTTTGGACTAGTTTTCTCTCTGTGTGGAAGGCTCTTTCTCTATGACTTTTTGAGGCTGGTCTTACCTTCAGTTGCCATATCCTTCGAGAAAACTTCTCCCACCATCCAATATAAAGTAGCTTTCCAGTTACATTTTATCACATTAACTTTTTCTATGATAATCATAGGACATGTTATTATCAGATTAATCATATTTTATTTATCTGTCTCATGTAATGATATGTAAGATGTGTGAGAGTTGAAGCATGCTCCGTAGTTATCACTAATGGTCACTGTCGTCGTCCTAGTAAATTCATTAAGCATATGCTCTGGTTCGTTTGGCACTGTTCTAAGCTTTTCTGTGTATCGCCTTCATTTAATCTTCACTGCAGGCTTATGAGGTTGGAACAAGCATTATACTTATCTTATTGTTGGAAGAAGTGAGGCACAGAGAATCCTATGATTCATCCAAAGTCACACAGCTATTAAATGGTAAAGCTGGTATCTGAACACAGGTAAAATGACAGTACAGGGTTATGTCCCAGTCAAAACAGTTACAGGTCTGAATAAGGCAGAGATATTCCTCTTAAACACTCAAAAGTAGGAGTAAGGAGATAGGGTAAGTGAAAGAGAAGTCCCAGTGAAACGATAAACTGTGTATCAGTGTCATTGAAGTTTACTTTTTTCTTTCTTTGTTTTTATTTTATTTTATTTATTTATTTATTTTAGTTTTTTGAAACAGTGTCTCACTGTGTAGCCCTGGCTGGCCTCCAACTCTCCATGATCCTTCTGCTTCAATCTCCCAAATGCTGGAATTACAGGTGTGCATCACTACGCCTGGCTCACAGGCACACTGAAGAAGGGACAGGAGAGTATATAAATGGATATTATATTTACATTATAAAGTTTTTTTGGTACTAAAATATATCAGAAAATCCTGAAATATCTTCATTAATATATTTGTTGGGCCTTGTGCTTTTGCTTGTACGGGTGTCTGACATCATTATTACACAAAACAGGGAGGTAAAAAATGAAACTTTTTCAGTATAAAATGTACTGTAAAATGGAAACCAAGACTCAGTTCTTTTTCCTGAAACAATTCTGATATTAGTGTCTTATTCTTTTACACTATTTGAGAGATAGATTATTTCAATAATGAAAAGCGATGTGGAGGGACTAGAAGCAGGTGAACCCAAACCATCAGGAGAAAACTAGCATTTGTGTGCTTTGAAGGAATAATTTTGCAATAATCAGACATAATTAATGTTTGTGCTTAGGATCATGTGAGAGTTTGCTAATAGGCCAGTATACTTCTGATGGCCAGAAGTAGCAGTCTGGTCACAGGTGTGCTAAGTAGCCATCGCATGCCTCCTTGAAATTTAGCAGTTAATAAGATTAACTGCACATAGCAAATAAGACTACTGTTAATAGCAATAATAGCCAGACTACATTTAGTGCCAAAAGCTAGTCTAAGGACCTTGTAGGAATGAGTACATTTCATCTTTACCTGGTAAGGCTGGTATTATTTTGTTTTACTGATTACCCATTTTACTGTTGAAGAAATTGTGGACCAGAAAGGTAAAGTAATTTGCCTAATATCACACAGTTACAAAATGGTAAAGTTTGAATTTGAACCCAACCCTAGGTTTGAATAAATAAAGCAAGTATAGCTACTGTGTACCTAGTGCCTGGTCCTTGCCTGGTACTTTAATGTGTTGTCTCATTTAATCCTCGTGAAAAGAGTGTTAAAATCACATCACAGGTAAAGAAACGAAGACTCAGAATTAGAGAATATTCCCAAGGTTATGTAAACCAGGCATGTTGGGCTCCAAAGTTTGTACAAACTAGTTACTCATTAAACTCTTTAAACTAGCAAGTGGGATACTATTTTTTCTTCTCCACAATTACATTTACCACCCTGAGTTCTTTCACCATACTGAGTTCATTTACCACCCTGAGTTCTTTCACCATACTGAGTTCTTTCCCTTGGTTACTTTCTCCTCATTCTTTTTTTTTTTTGGTTTTTGAGATTAGGTCTCTTTATGTAGCTCCGGCTGGCCTCAAACTCCTGGTGATCTTGCCTCTGCCTCCTGAGTGCTGAAACTCCAGGTGTGTGCCACCTCATTTGTTGTGTTTTTATGATATACAGCTCAATAAGACGCTTAAGATAAAACTCTTAAGATTTTCAGAGCTCAGATAGTGTGCTGGGCATTGTGGTAAATTGTTTTCCATCAGTTAATCCGGTCAACAACTGAGTATTTCTGGTACTGTCATTACCTTTTCATACAGGGGACAACTGGAGTTGAGAGAGATGCTGTTGTAGTAGTTGGAGGAAATGGCTGGTGATGCAATTTTTTTTGGAGAGAAAATGGAGTGTTTTAAACCCTCATTGTCTTCCCCTGCACTGAAAAAAAAAATGGGCTGGATTCAGAATTCTTTTAATTTTTGAATATTCAGAAAAATGTGCAATCCTATTTTACAGTGGGTTTCTTTTGGGAAGCAGGGCGGTTTGGAGTCGTATTCTTTGTAGTGTGTTTCTTGAAAGGATCTGTCGGGCTAATCTGGTTAATTCTGGACACTTCCTCTTCCCGTCTTTCTGTGGTGCTCTCTTGTGTTCTCAAGATAGCCACCATTAGCGGCCTCTGTTGAAGGAACAAGTGGGGGGCAGGGCGCCGAGTCTCTGGGAAAGTCATTTGCATACCTCTTGTTAGGAAGGCCGACCACATCCTGGCCAGGACAATGTGCTGTCTGATAAACAGACTGCGTCCCCCAGAGTCTGCCTGGAGCCCGGCCAGCGTGCGGCTGCTTTTGTCACAAGGTGCTGTTTATTCTGCATGAAAGTCCAAGAAGAGGACGAGCCAGCTAAATGAACCTTTTATTTCTCCTCTTCCCTGGCAGAAATTCCTTGAGTCAAAAACATTTATTAATATTAGATTAAGGGGGAAGCATCAGAATTCTCCATAGAATCTTTCCTACCCTGCGGAAAACTTATAAAACTTTTTTTTTTTTATCTTTCTCTCTAGCTATAAATTCTTTAGGGTTGGAGAAATTAGGAAACTTGGAAAATATAGTGCAAAGGCAGTAAAGATCAATGTTTGCCAAGGTTTTTTGTTGATAAATATTTATTTCCACATCTGTTTTCTGTGTGTTTTCTCTCTCTTTTCCTCCTCTCTCCCAGCTCAACCCACACAGACAAAAGGAAATAGAAGCTTACACAATTAATGGTGACTGCAGGACATTTTGTTTAAGAATCTGGATAATTGAGTCCTAATTTCTCCATTCTTCCTACAATTTGGTAAAGGAAGAGAGAGAGAGAGAGAGAGAGAGAGAGAGAGAACACACAACTCACCATTTCCGGCTCTGCTTAAAGGATTTTCAATTCTAAACGTGCAACATACTTTTAAGACATATTTTAGCCACGTATTTTATTGGTGACTGTAGCCACTGAAATGAAGTTAGTCTGTGACACAGAAATTGTTTTAATACTTTTAATCAATAATTCATATTCATATATATCCATATCTCTATAAGGCTTCCTCTCTGTTTTTGCAATTGACCTCTGAAATCCATTCTACCCCTTATTACGTCTAATCCCACAGCTGCAGTGAGGGCTTTCAGGAAGGCATTGACTGGAATCATCCTGAAGATATCCGTGGAAGATGGCTGTAGAAATGATGTCACAGAACCTTTGTTAAAAAGATGTTAGTTGGCATTTTGAAGAGCGATTGGCATTTGTGATAAAGTATCCCAAGGAATATCTAACAGCTGAAGAAAAGTAATGTGATAGAAACTGCTTATTGTGAAGTTTAGAAGTTAAACACTTGCATGTGGAGAACATTGAGGTTTATAGTGAAAACGAAAATTAGACCTATATAGAAAACCTTGTGAAGATTGGTCTATGCCAAAGTTTACAAGGCTATTTGGTTTACAACTTCCCAGAACGAGTTCACTGTTCTGGACCAAAGTTCTGGATCAAGTTCTTCTGGACCAAAACAGGAGTCAGATCCCCATCCTTGGTAAATTCCAATGCTGCTGATTCTGAATCTTGAGGGCTGGCATGATATGAAAAACTAAAACAAAAATAATTCACTGAAGTGTGGTGCTCTTTCCTAATTTAGAAAAGCTGACACTGCCTGACAGATGATAGGCACTCACAGTTGTTAAAATGAATGAATAAGGAGGGTAATATTATCCCGCTGCCCCACATCTGTCTAAGCCACGGTTTGTGCTAGGGCTTTATTTACATGACTGTATTTGTTATGATATGAATCAAGTGGCAATCTTCTTCATGAGACACATACATCTTTTTTTTTTGTTTTGTTTTCTTTTTGGTTCTGGGGATTGAACCCAGGGACTTAGGCATGCAAGACAAGAGCTCTACCACTGAGCCACATCCCTAGCCCTAGAGATACAGGTATCTCTTAATCATTTAAGGGAGATCTTGGAGACTTTACTGCTGCTGGGAGTCTCTACCTCAGAGTGGGGGAGGGAAATAAAAACCAGTCAAACTCAAAGCAGTGCCCTTGGTCCTTGGTTGTAATTCTGGTAAATGACTGGGTCAGAGGAGAAGGAAGTTGTAGGGCTTCCATAGCCATCTGGCCCACTTTGCAAAGCTTTTAGTGGCCAGTGTATCTGAAGACAGGAAGTGGCTAGGGTGTGGTTTCAGACCCGGGGTTTGTCTCTCTCATCAGAGAAGATGGGATGAAATCTATCAGTCATTTGAAAAAAAAAAATATGGTTGGTCAGATTTACACACATGATTATTTCTGGAACAGCATATAGAGGGTTTGTGTGCTGACCATGTGGCTCGGTAAGGTAGAAAGTGGCATGATGGTTAGTTATGATTGATCCTATCCCAAGTTCTTTGACATTCAGAGTCTTGGACAAAAGTACACAACTTTGGTTTGGCATTCTCTGAGTATCCAGCTGGGTTATTTTTTCCTTCCTCTTCTTTTATAGGGTACTTTAAGGTTTAGATTTTCTTTTTACCACTGAGTCTAATTTAATTGTGGTTTATTTTATTTTATTTTATTTTTTTGTATATGTGCCCAGAGCTTTTTGGGTTATTGATAAACTTTAAAAAATACCACAGCACATGTAAACATATATAATTTAAGAACCAGTCATGGCAGAGGACTATGATTGTCTTTGGAAAATTCTAACTTGGAAGCAATTCTAATTAACAAGGTACTTTCTGGATTCTTTCTTGCATGCTTTATTAATAATAATGCTGTTAGTCAGATAGAATCTTATTTCTTTCTATGATTTAATTTTTCCCTATTCTGTTTCTCAATAACCAATTCTATTGCAGTTACCTTTAATAAAAAATGTGGTTAACTTCAGATAACAAATAACAAACATCGTAGAGATAAGAATAGTTGGACTCTTAAAAGTCAAAAATTTCCAGATTTTTTAAAATAATAAATTGTGTGAGAATGGACTCCAGAGAACCCTCATTAAACTACAACTGGCTTATTCGAAAGAATCTCAGAATTTAAAGAACATATTCTTCCCCAGTTAACAAGATTCTGTCTTTTTAGAATAAGGATATTGGATAACTTGTTGAGTTGCTCAAGAAATACATTATTTTTTTCTTGTCATTTAAATTTCAAGTTGAGACAGCCTAATTCTTTAAAGCAGAACAGTGATTAATGCCTGAATGGAACCTGGGCAGAATTTACTGCACATTTCCAACTCTACTCACCCACAGCGAACAAGAGTGGTCAGGCTGTGAGATTTTGCTATTCAGAAGATGGTGACCTGACTCTTTATTCTTGACCACACACAGGATCAGTGAGGCTAAAAATGATTTGCCTAGGAAAGATGAGCTCACAGCTCAGTTCCAATATACAAGGTGTGTTTGAGGAAGGCCCTTGGGGGTACATGTACTGTAACTCTTCATTGACTTGTTCCATTTTTGGTGGGGAGTTTCATTTAAGAAGGAAGAATTCTTTAGGGAAAGTATTTATTTGACAAATTATTCACCTCTTGATTACCATGGATGGCTGAGACATAGATTAATATTAATAGTGATATTTCTTGTAGGTATTTTATGCTGTAGCCTAAATACTAATACTTTTTTTTAAAAAAATGAATTTATGACTGGGCTAATTAGGTCTCACTAGCCACCCTGAAATTGTGTGTAATTTTATTTTATTTTATTTTGTTTGTTTGTTTTGTGGTGCTGGGGATCAAACCCAGGGTTTCATGCTTGGTAGGCAAGCACTGCGTAGTCCTTCCTTCACAGCAGCTGTTGGAGTCTTCTTTTGTCCATTCCAAAGGCTAACATGCAATTCAGGCCTTTAAATCTCAGCCTTCAGTGATTTATTGCTCCTTGTTATTTTGGCCCACATTGAGAGATGTGACTAAATGAATATATCTTCTTCAACATTTTAATTCAGATAGTGCCTACAGTTGCTTACAGAGAAGTCAGCACTCCTAAGAGATGACGTGTGAGGACTTACCCAGTATGTCTTCAGTCTACTTTTTCAGAATTACCTGTCACTACTCTCCTACCTGAATCTGGACCCAGCATGGTCAAATGGTCTTTCTACGTCTCCATCTGTGAGAGATGCTGGTTCTCCTGCTTGCTTGCTGCTCCATACCCTTGACAATTTTAAGCCAGTTCAGATCTCAGTCCTTCTCTGAAAGCTATTCCTATAAGCTCTGAAATGGAGAGAGCTTTCTCACTGAGGCCACTTCTTCTTGTTTAAACCATTGCTTGGCCACAGCAAATTACTGCAAGACGTCCTGAAAACAGGTGTGATCGTTTGACGTGCAGTTGGTGTGACCTCAGGCAGGTCACTTTACATGTAAGATTCAATTTTGCTACATATAAAGTGTGTATAGTATGTAACACTCCTAAGCTTCTTTTCTTCTTCATGGCTCAGTTCCTTAAGTTGCAAAATGGATAGAATAAGAGTAACTCATGCTAGGGAACTGGAGTAAGAATGAACTTTGTGTTAGGATGGGCTGAGTTGTGTTGCAAATGTTAGCACACTGAAGCCACACAGTTTTACTTCATTTTTAGTGCATGTGCATCTCGGGGCAGCAGGATCTCTGCACTACAGCGTCCGTGTGCAGGGTTCTTGTGTGCCAGAATCTTCACTATCTGGAATTAGGCAGCTCACTGGGGCAGGAGGAAGGGGATGTAGGGAATCTTGCATTAGTTCCTAAACCTCCTGCTTAAAAACAGAGCTCTCTACTGCCCCTCTAATTTTACCAGCCAAAGAAGATGGCATGATCTTAAAAAGGCAGGGAAGAATCATCTTACCATGCACCCAGAATGAGAGCCTGAATCATCATGGTGTGGCACTAATAGTCACTATCCCACATCTGTGTCATTTGGCAATTTTTGTATGTGCATTTGAAGTTTTACCTGTCTTTATACAACATGGTCCTTTTGGAGTCTGTCAGAGGACAGTCTTTGGTACCCTTCTTGCCCCCTAGGGACCAGCACAGGTGCTCATTTGGTGAATGTTTCATTGAGTAGAGGATCAGGTGACTTTTTCCCTGATGCTAGGATCAGTTTAGGTTTCCAGGTCCAGGATTCGTTTTGTACCCAGGGAAGTCTTAGGCAGAACATATGTGACACAACACAAAATCAAGGAGAGTCTCAGAGAGGACTCGACTGCCCCCTGTTCTCCCCTGCTTCAGCACATGGTAAGAGTCCACCCTTTAAACACTTTATCCTTCCTTTTCCACAGGACCAGGTGTCAGAAACCAGGATTGGATTCTGACCACTCTTGAGTAACAACGTAAAAAATGCCTCAGGAAGAAGGGAGGATATGTCTCAGAACTCCTCAGCCTCAGGAATGGGCTTGAAATCAATTTAACTAGGCTTGTAGGAAGTCCTGGAAAGGGTTTTGGGGGTTAAATGATTTTCAGTTGAAAACCACCTATTGGATAGTCTGAAGTCATAGTATCAACATCTTATTTTTTTTCTTTTTTAAATATGTCAGGCATTTGTATTGTTTTAATAGAAAATTTAGCAAATATAGATGGGCAACAAGAAAGAGAAAGAACCATAAAAGGAAGAATTACCCAGAAGAAAAACATCTTATTTCCCATCTTGGGTTAATATCTTTTAAACAAAATACCATATACTCTTTCATTGCTCTAGTGAATGTTTCTTACAGCACTGATCAATTAACATACTGTGTTATAGTTTCTGTCACTACATTGTAAATTTACAGACAGTAAATTTACATCATAAGCTTGGCCTGATGTTTTCAAAGAAATTCCTTTTTATTAAACAAATTTTAAACAATACATAACAACTGTCTTTCTCCGACTTAGAATTACAAATCCCAGATGCAAGCATGGCTTTTTAAAAGTCACGAAAACAATCTTTACGTAAACAACATGAAGTGGGCCACAAGTCAGTGGTTCCAAGAGGCCACAGCTTGGTGCGCAAAAGGGATGAGGCAGGCACTGCTGAAAAATCAAGACACCCAGGAAGAATGGGGCAAAGCAGTATCTTTTCTATATAGTTGGGAATTTGACAGAGTGCCAAGATTGGAAACTGAGGGCCTTTTGTAGCTGTTGGAGCTATTCCAAGAGCCTGAGAAACTAGCATCCTACTACCAGATACCATCCACTACCTTTCCTGTGTTTGATCAGACACCTCAAACAGGAAGTGGGGAAGTGGTAGCCATGAGCAGAATAAAGGGCCAGCTAGCTTCCTAGGCACTCACTTCCTCTTACTCCAAGTCTAGTTCCACTCCTCCTCTTGGCTTCCTTTGGATGAGATAATCTGGACTGAGTGGTGTGACCTCAGTAGCAGACTGACACAATCTGGTAATAGTGCTTTTCTTGAGGGCCAAGCTCCATTTCTATGGGACAGTGGGGAAGATTAACTGGTGTCACCTTCTTGGTTGAAGCTGCAAAAAAGGACGTGGCTGTGGGCTGCGTTGATATTAGGGTTGAAGTTATAAAGTCTACCAAACAAAGTACATTTGGTATATCAATATCAAAGTGGCAAATGAAATGAAATTAAAGTATAACTGTGGGAGCTGGGCAAGATGGCAGCTAATGTTTGTTTAATGCATCATGAAGTAGTTAAGGTCCTCTTTAATTGTTTTTTTTTTAATAGAAAAAGAAGTCGATGCAAGAGAATTAAGTGTCTTGGCCCAAATCACATAAAAACAATCTCGAAGTTTCCTGTCAGTCACCATTCTGTGTTGACTCCATATTTTTTTTTCGTATAAATGCAAATAATGTTATTTCTGGTCTTGACAGCACCATGTTTCTCCTGCAGACCCTGTTTTCACTTCTTTGTCTCTCCTTTGTCCTCTGAATGTTTTTAGGGTGTTCTTCTCTGGGCCTCTGGCTAACACCTGAGGTCATATCCCAACTATTTCTTAGAACAGTCTCAATTTCACTTCTCAGGAAGCCTTCTTGGTTGGTCCTGCCCACAGACAGCGCTGTGAAAGCCCTGTCACCTGGAAAGCTTTTCTTGCATCTGTTAGTTCTGGTTTCACTGAGTGCCTCAGGGTGGTAGCTGGTTTTGTGTAAGTTTGTGTGTTAATCTAATTGCAAGTTCCCACCAGGCAGAACAGTCTTGCATTGAACACTGGTGCTTTATCTCTTACTCCATGATATACTTTTCCTCATTCACAAATATACAAAAACAGCCTACACTGTATATCTTCTAAAAGAAATGGCCCTATGATTAATGTCATTATTCATATTGACACATGGCAAGCAGGAAGCAATCAGAAAAGCTAAATGAGAATTTTAAACTTAGGAAATATCTATCCTAGCCACTCCTCCCAGTATTAGGAATTGATCCCAGGGTTTAACACTGAACTATATCCCTAACCTTTTCTATTTTTGGGGGAGAGGGTATGTTTTTTCTTTTTATTTTGAGACAGGGTCTTACTAATTTGCCAAATTGCCTGGGTTAGACTCAAAGTTGCAGTCTTCCTGCTTCAGCCTCCCAGAGTGCTGTGATTGCAGGCATGTACCACCACAGCCAGCATTCATAGTTTAATTTTATTTAGTATTTCTTCAATAACTGAAGACTTTCATTTAATGGCATATGTCAAACTTAGCAACACTTATCTACTTTTTTTTTTTTTTTTTTGGTGGCATGTACTTAAGCATTGCTAAAGTGAAATTACAGATCAGAAAAGCAATTAAAATATACTATTTCATTTCTTCAAAGTCAGGCTTCTTCCCTGGAGTTGAACTTCTATTAAATGTTAATTTTATGTCTGTTTTAATGAAGACCTTTTTCAGTACTTTTTTAAGAGTTAAAATAAAGATCTTTATAAAAGTCAGCTATCTATAACTTAATCCTGTTGATTTCAAAACCCTCAGCTTGAAAGGAAAGTAAGGCCCAGTATCTTTAAGGCACACATAGTCTGCATGTGTTTTCTTCAAGCACACTGGGTCCCAAGTCTGTGTTTGTGACTTGGGAAATAAAGGATGTTTTGTGTTTCACACTGCATCTGATATTTAAAAATTAATCTCTCTACATCTGTCTTGAAGAGAGCCAGATATGGTAAATAGAGATGATCAGACCGACTCTATGGGGAAGGACTGGAATTTTCCCTTAAGTGGTTTCCTTAAGTGGAGACCAGAATCTCCAGTTTGGCAACATACATTGACAAAAATAAATGACTAACTTCTAAATCTCTATTTCCCTTTGGTCTGGGAAGGCAACTTTTTATTGGTTAATTGCCAGCGAGCAGATGATGACAAGATGCAGGGAGGGTTTGGATTCCCTTGTGAAGGGCGCATGAGCAGGAACAGGGTTTGAAGACACAGGACAAATAGAGGATTTTTTTTCCCCTGAAGAATTCATAATTGACTCTGTTTTTGGCTTTCTTCCTTCACACATACCAGTTCATGGGATAATCATAATCACTGGCATTTACATTTGCGTACAGCTTTTGCATTTGCGTCCACAGATTTTATTTCCACTTGATCAGAGGATTCTGCTTTGTGCTGAGTACCTAATCTTGAAGTAAATCATTTACTATATGAGGATTTAAACAGGTTTGTCGGATAAAAGCACATTACATATTTATGAGCACTGATTTCAAGAATCACTTTGAGTTATTCATGTTGCTTTATATTACAGATCTGAATGTAATCTCTTTTGATTCATCCTTGTTTTATTTCACAGAGGTCTCAAACTATGTTTGTAAATCCCTGAAGATGCATTTCTACCCTGTGAAAGGAAAAATGTCTAGGTGCAAGTCTGCAGCTTTTGAACTTTCTGCTGTTGATGTCAGTAAAGTGGGAAAATCAATTTTCTGAAATTAAAATGGCAGGCCCCTTCTGCATGGTAGTGACGATGCCAATGCCAATAATAAGACTCAGGGGTTCTAATTCAGTACAGCGGGAGAGAGGAGATTATAGTCTACTAAAACAAAGTCCTTTGATGTTTGCTGTGAAGAGGGATCCCAGAAGTGGTTATTATTCACTTTTTAAATGCATTATTGCTTGAGTGTCCCTGGTTTACTTTTTTATTTAGAGGTTGTTTATAAGGGTTATTTCCTTTAAGCCACTTGCTTCCTGCATAATCAAATACAAAACAAACTGGGAGAAAATAAAAGACAATTGCATGAAACTGAAATTATTTTGTGAGCTCCTGAGAAGAGAATGAAAGAATCGAATGAGCATTGTTTACTGCTTGATGCAGTTCAAATTCAGTGAAGGATTTAGCTTTTTTTCTTTAATTAAAAATAAAATTTTTAGGGAAAGGCATTTTCCTCTGCTTTAAAGAAGGGAAAGAAAGAAAGCCCAAGAGCAGAGGCAGCTTTGCAAAGCTTCTGATGCCTGAGTAGAATTGCTAACTGTTTCCCTCTCTCTGTGCTGGGCTGTCTGTATTCACTGTATCACAAGCTTGAAACCAGACCTCATTTGACTGAGCCAAAAAATGGTCCTTTTGTTGCTGTTTTTCCCTCTAGTGTCATCTCTCATGGTTGCCTGGGCAACCAATGTGTATCCGTTCAGCATAGGTTACTGGGCCCCAGGAAGGAAGTGCTCCAGCGCTGGCCTGCTATTTTTACAGAACCGTTACATAATACAGTCTATTAAAGCTTCCTCTTGGTGTTTTATTGCACAAAGGGGAAATTAAGTTTGATGACTCCTAAATGTTGGATGGAGGATGTCAGGTGACTCTGGGGTTGTTGGGCTCAGGCTGCATGGCAACAATATTCCCATATGCAATTCAAGGAGAATCGATCTATAATCATGCCCTTGGCAATGTTTGCCTGCTCCGGGATCATTAGAGGAAACTGAGCTCTCAGTTGCTCAAGGGTACAGAGTTTTGTTCAACTATACAGTGCTCCCTCTCTGGTGGGATGGCAGCAGACAATGAGACAGTATGCACAGTTAAGACAAAGGAAATTTTAAAGGTGTAGCACATATTCTTTTGATAGGTGGAATGATTACTGGCAAAAACAATTGGATTGGAAGACAGAGGGCCAGAGTGTCTTCCAAAGACAACCACTGAAGCACTGCGTATATGCTCTGGCTTTGGCTTTGCTCTGGGTAAGTTTGAAGTGGCTCTGGTGAGGCAGAGTTGGGGGAGTGGGGATGGTAGGTAGATGGCATCCAGACTCAAGGCCCTTGCAACAGGGCCTAGGGATCCTCTCAGTTCCTTTATTCCTATCTTACTAGGTAGAGTTTGCGACCAGCCTGAAATAATGAAGGTGCAAGTGTACGTCATATTGGAAATCCTGGAGCCGAAAGGAACCACTTTATCCCCAGGGATATAGGAGACCCGTCTGGACCTCAACAAGGTCTGGAGGAGTTTGTACTTGCAATTTGCAATCCCAGGGAAAAGTTACTGGAATTCCAATAAGTAATTCCAATCTACCACTTCCAGTGCAATCCATGGTGAGAATAAAGACACTAAGGCATGTTTGTAGTTGTGAGGAACCAAGGGAGTCCTAAACCAACTAGAACAATGGCTAACTGGAACAAAGTCTTTGACCCAGGGCTGAATCCCAGTCTTATTAATTCATCGAGAGAGGAGTGGCTCAGGGATGAATGACTGAGAGGAAGGTGGAAAGTATGTGCGTGCTGTGAGCTGATCTAGGTAGGAAGTCTTAAAGCACATCTGCAATATGCAGAGAGAGAGAAAAAGACACGTGGAAAGAGTAATCTACATATTACAGATTAAGTATCTCGTGTTTAGGACTTCTTCGGTTCTCACATATAATTTTCATGCCCTGAAATGTCAAAGCCTCTTTCTCAAAGTTCGATCCCAGCTGACAGCATGGTGTCACTTGGCCCAGCTCATACTTACTACTTGAGAGCCACAGGCAGGGCATCACAGACCTGTGGCATTGCTTTAAAGACTACACATCAGCACTTCTGCTAGACCCATTTGCATTGCTTAAAGCTGATTGAGGGAACAAAGACGAATCCTAGCCAGCGTTGTGCATATCAATTCAATACACAGAAATAGGGCCATGTTTAGTCAAAATGGAGACAACTGCTCTTATTTCATGGAGAGCCATCCTTGTGGTCCTCTACACAGGAAGACTTAGGCCACAAGTAACCTAAATTTCCTAGAGACAGTGTGAACCCCTCTCCTTATCTTCACAACTGCTATATGGGCACAGCTATAATTGCAGCTAAAACTGCCAACCCTCTGCCTCACAAATCCATTGTCTATAGCTTGCTTTTCCTCTAGTCTCAACTCTCCTCTCTTCCCAACTCTTTGCTGGAAATCTTTTCTGAATGTCTCACTTTGCCTCAAACTAGATTTCAGTTAAAAATTTCTGTTTCTTCTTTTATACTCTCTTAGCACTTCTGACATCAAACATACAAAGTTTGTAGGGAGGAAGAAATCCTGTCAGTCAATTCTTCAGTTCTCAGTGGGCATCCATTAAGTATGCTACAGTTTAACTCTGATTGGGTACAAGATGGCTACCATAGTGCCCACCACACAGCCTCTAACTTCATTATAATCCTATCTGCTTGCTAAATGACACCAGTGCCATGAAAGTTGACAGTTGCCATGATGACAGCCAGAGAGACCAGAAAGAACTATAAAAAGAGTGAAAAGAGGCAGTGCCTGAATTCCCATATATATTGCTTTACACATGTATCTTTTCCTTCATCCCTGCTCACTCAGTGCCTAATTTTGTTATTAGTCCCACAGTTTGGTGAGGGAAAACGGATCCAATTTGGTGTCAAAAATTGCTAATATTTACGTATGCCAGACATAGACCATTTTAGTTTTTTAATTGGTTGATGCCTTCAGCTTCTACTCTTTGAACCAATATTGAATTTTACCTTTGGACTGGTCTCACAACTTTATCATATCATTTCATTGGCAGTATTTTTGACTGTTTATCATATATTAAAGTCCGAACTTAACTCTCTATAATTTATATAGACTCCCTCTTCATCCTTTCAACTTGTCTGTCCAGATTTACCAACCATCTAAATCAGTGGTTCTCTGTTTGGAAAACTTTATTTACCATTCTCTTTTCATAGCTCAGAGATGCACTGCCTTGTTTTTCTGTCCTAATCTTATTGCCTCAGACAGGAAGTATTCCCAGTCCTTATTCTCTAGGCCTTGCAGAAAGTCTAAAATGATATGGAGTCAATGGACTAGTAATGAACATTTGGGAAAAATCTTGAGTCACTCATTCAAAACATTTCATTGAGTATTTACATTACGCACAAGTGGCGACCAAGAAAGACTATGGCTCTTGCTGTTTTAAAGTTTATTAAGTGCAGAAGGGAAGCATTACATAAAAATTACATAGCTATTAAATATATGATTACACAAAGAACCAATTTACCACCAGAGTTTTAAGGGCTACGAAACATTAGTTACAGTGCATGAGAGCAAATATTGGCTGGAGGTGGGGATGAGGGTGGGGGACAGTATAAACTGAGAACCTGGAGGATTTTATAGAGCAAGAGACATTTGCACTAAAACCTGAAGAATGAGATTGAGTTGGAGAAGCAAGGGAGTTGGTGAGAGAGGAGGAAGGTAAAGCCAGGCAGAAGGAAGAGCCCAGTGAAAGCTTAGAAGAAGCAAGAATTCAATTTTGCAGCCACTGAGAAAAGGCAGGTAAGCTGAGCTCTGAGGTCTTTGGGAAATTACAGAGTGTGCATTCAGGATGTTTTTAAAAATGCGCCAGACAGCACCATGTCTCTCTGCAGGCTCTGGGGTATGTCGTTAATCAAGTTCTTTTGCTTGTAGAGAAGTTCTTATATTTTATAAAATTCTTAGGCAGAGAAGTGCACAAATAATTGGGCATCAATAACAGTGTGTGCTTTATTTTTGAGATATAATGAGTTAGTGGATTTGGGTTTGATTTTTCCTCAAACTACTGGCTTTTATAATTAAAGTTAAATTTATTATGGCTTTTTTACTCTAGTAATTTGACCTTAGTTTCTGTATGGGAAGGATGTTTTGTATTTAGTTTTAAAATCCATATTATATTTCAGTATAAGCTCATTCTCAGCAAAAAGTTGACTCTGTCCAGAAGAATTTCTAATTATTTAAAATTTATCCATTCAGAGAAGAAGATATGGCCTGTAAGAGTACAAGATTAGAAAGTTTTAATTTTCATGAATTCAATTAAGAGATTAGAATAAAGTCTAAGATACACAGAAGGTAGAGTTTTAAAAATGGACGATACAATTAAAAATTCTTTTTTAAAAAAACTTGAGTCTAAAAAGCTACCTGATGTATAAGGCAAAAAATAATGCAGTGGGAGAGACATAGGTGACTCTGTTCTAATCCTGTCCACAGGAAGGATGCTGCCCTTGTTTTCTTTTTCCTTTCCTTTGGCAAGTTCTCATGCCAGCTTCCTACGGATGGAAATGGGCAATAAATAGCAGGGTATCCAGTGGCCTCTTTCTAGGCCTCCTGGTTACTCATATTGGCACGGACACCACTGTCTTATTTTTAGTGGCACCCCCCTCCCTTTTCTTTTTCAGAGTTGAGGGCAAGGCAAGAGCCTGTCATTATCAGAGAGTGAGGTGAACCACAGGGACTGGTTTCCCAAGAATCTGCACCCAGCTGCCAACCTGGTGGGTCAGAGTCATCGTCTTTATTACCATGCGTGGTTTTCCTGTGAAAGTGAGACTTCCTTTCAGTTAACACTCACGCAGTCAAGGGAGCATGGGCATTTCCTTTCTCCATTAGAAAATACCTTTTGTTTTTACTCTGTTCTGCAAGTAATTCCCTGTGAGTCCAGCCACAGCCAAGTGCTAAGTGCCTTCTGAGGATGAGAAGTCATTTTACTTTCTCTGATGTTTTATCGTGATCCACCAAACTTTTTCCTATGACTTCGGCTAGCGACGAGAGTTCCCTTTTTTATTAATAAAACAGAAAAGGTAATCTGTCATTTTAAAAGGCTTTGAGGTTCTTGAAGGAGAAATCTGTTGCAACTTGGAGGTTTGGACCAGGCTACATTATATGTAGAGGTTAAAAGAGGGAGAAAGAAGAATAATGATAGTTATCTTGCTGATGACATTTAGCAGCAGTATACACCAAATGCAATCAATACGTTGTAAATTGCTACAAAGAAACATGAAAAATATAGTAGGGTTAAAATTTTTTGTTTTTATTGGAAGAAAGGAGAACTTTATCACTGGGCCATTTTTTCATTTAGGGAAATACTTCCCTTAGGGCAATCTAAATAAAATCCTCTCATCCTTTCCTGTTTTTGTTTTTCTTTTTCTTTAAAAAAAATTTTTTTTAAACTTGGACTTTGTATCTAAGTGTGCACCAAAAGACCTGGATACTTGAGCTTGATCTTTGCAGTCTCCTGCTGAACATTTATTGCTTCTTTGCAAGAGTTATGCCCCCTAACTGCTGTTTTGGTTTTACATGGTATTTGAACATCCTTTGAGAAGCCATAGTAAAGAGCTGTGACGTTTTAATTATTTGATATTCTACCTAACCCATTGTGAAGAATATGTTTTTCTGTGCAAGTAGAAGGCTAAAATTTTGCATTTGGTGGCAGATTATTATGTTTCTGCCTTATGGTGGCTGGGAGGATGTAGTTGAATGGGTGCTTGGCATTATGTTTTATTTGTTTGTTTTGCTTTTGGCATTAGGTTTTAAAATACTGTTGCTGCTTGGGTCCCTTGTGTTTTAAAAATGTATGCTTTTTCATAAGAGAAACTACATAGATTGTGTCACTGAACTTATATGACTTTTGGGACAGGGTAGTCATACATACTATTAGACCCTGCCTCCATTTTACTTTATTTGTGCATTTCTCCCTCATGAGGATATGACAAAAGAGACATTATATACTTGCTATCTGGCTACTTCTTTGTAGATCATTAAAGCAAAGGAGAAAAAGCAATATTTTACAGAATTTTTCTTCATTGAATGTTCATTGCCTGAAATCAACAAAATTTTGTAAGACTCACTAAAATCTCAGACTTCTAGAGGCAACTTTCAGTTTTGCAGAATGTGACCACTGGGCTTTTGGCTGTTAGTCAGCCAAGAAGATGCAGAAATTTTAACCATCTTTAATTTAGTTACTGGGAACAGACCAAAAGTCACAGAAGTTCAGACCTGGAAGATAGTTTGAAGGCATTGTCCAATCTCTTATATGTAAATAGGGATACAGAAGTCCCTCAGATAAAGTCACATAGTTGCATGCAAGCTATCATATTGAACCTATGTTCACAGTTTCCACTGCTACAAGCTTCTACTACACAGAAGCCTCCTACTCGGCCATATGTTTTATGTACATTATGATTTTGAGAAAGCGTCATTGAACATTCTTGCACTACCACTTCATAATATTGTGATCTTGTAAATGTTCTTAGCTTCTGTAAGTGTTGTCTTTTCTTAGCTGTAAAATGCTGAAAATAATCTTTATTTCTTAGGATCTTGATGGAGATTAAATTAGGTGATACATGTAAAATACTTAGCTCATAGTAAATGCTCTCTCTATAATACTATTACAGGGCTCAATTTCATTAATCATTTAAAATATTTAAAGCATTTTCTGTTATCAGTTATAATTATCAAAACTAATGGCCTATTATAAACTCACTGCATTCATCCAAAAGGATTGTTAAAAGTCCACTGTGTGTAAGTCACTGTGTTGGGTCCTTTGTGAAACAGAAATACGAATATGTTTGGTGATATACTAACTTGCTCCATAGTTATTCTTCCTGGTACTGGCATGTAATTTATTGTTTGTCCTTTAAGAGTTTCTCTCTCAACACCATCACTAAATTTGACAGTGTCCAGTGATGTATTGTGACTCTTGAGTCTTCTGAGACCAATCCTACAGACTGGGTTCAGGAAGCTGATTAAGACCATCAGCTGCTCCCCCACAACCTCTTATCTTTCCCTGCTTTATATGTGCACATCATAGCATGACTACCTGGGAGATGTTATCAGTTATAAGCATTTCTTAGAATGTAATTGCCTGAGGGTAAGAGAAGATGCACTTCCTTATTGAAAGTTTTCATCAAATTTTTTTCTTAAAGCTTCTGCATTGTGCAATTACAGCAGAAACGCTCTTCTTTCTGTAGAACCTTTGATCATCCATCAGCATTTCCATCCAACCTAGGGCTGTGGTTTCTCATTAGGTAGACTTTTTCTGTCTCCTGTAAAATGATAATGCTTCCCCCCACCCTTTGGCAGCACTGAGGATAGCACCCCGAGCTTCATGCATGCTAGGCAAATGCTCTTCCACTAAGCCACATCTCCAGCACAGATTTGTGTTTTCTTTGGTCCCATGTGCTACTCTATTGCCTATATATACTTTTTCTCTGAATAATACCTTATTTCTTTTGTCAAGAAAGAACCAAGTGCTCTTCATTCTCTGATTTATAATACCATCTCAGTAAGAGAGAAGCCACTTTGTCTCCTTGTCAAGCACAGGCTCATGGAATTTGTGTATGCATTTCTGTAACCCTGTTTCTTCACTTGTCTCAGCCCTTGCAATTACCATTTAACAGAATTTGCTTTTATCACGGTCATCTTTCTTTGTAAACAAAGCTTTTGCTTGTGATTTTGCTTTCCTAAGTGTTAATCATTTCTGGCGTCAACAACAGCACTAATAGTTCCTTGCTTTTCCCAACATGTCACTGACTTCTTTCTCGTTTCTATTTTTTGTGTCTCTGGCCATTCTTTCCTTTGCTACCCTTTGAAATGAAACATCTGACATAGTCTCACATCATCAGCTATGTCTAGATAACTCTTAAGTCAATATACATAACTGCCAGTATAACAGAAGCACATCCAAATAATGTTGCTAGCAGAAGACTCTTCACTTGAATGCTTCAAAACCTTAAATTGTTCCATATGAGATTACTAACCTAAGTAATCTCATATGGAGATTAAGTAGTCAAATTGTACTTTTACATGGCTCGACCTAATAGTTACATTCCCATACTGGAGCTGACTCCTTGTTCCAAAGCTTCATTTTCTCCAACTAGTTTCTTCCTGTGACTGACAGCTCTGGCTCTTGAGCTTCTTGGTTTGTTACACAGAAATCATCTGTAGTAACTCATTCCTTCTTCCATCTTTCCATTTCTTCAGGGATTGAAAAAGTTTTTAGTTGACCTCTGATTTTTTTCTTCCATCTAACCATGTTATTCCTGGAGTGTCATAATGAAGTTTGCATGTCCCCTTTTGTAATCTGATGTAGGCTCACAAGCATTGATTCTTTGGTAATATTGGTTTGTTTATTATGCCTTCTTTGGAGAGCCCATTGTGATTTCTTGTTTGAAGTTAAAAATGCTTCTGACTAGATACAAGATTTTTTCTTGTTTAGTTTTTCAGCATATATCTCCAATTCTACCCTAAGTCATCGACTCTATCCTAGGTCTATATTTGAGTTTAATAAACCACAGTTTAATTTAGCTTAAGTTTCTGCTCAGTAAATTGGGACTAATAATATTAACAATAATAAGGTGGTGGTTAGGATTAATTTAACACATGCAATCACTCAGAATGGTGCCCAAGTTATAGCAAACCCTTATTCAGTGTTAATTATGCTGAAAAAAATCCATTATCATCTTGTACTGAACACAAATTTCTTTTGCTGTTTTCTATTATTTTTGTGAAAAAACAAAACACAAGTGACACCCCCAAATCAACAACTTTTAAAGGATTTATGTTTAATTCTAGATCTGTAAAAAACTCTTGGTTGATTCTTAGTTGTCTTGATTTAATTTTATCCTTCTTAATGATAGTGCTCTTCAATGATGATTTTTTAAAAAAACTCCTAAAAACACATGTATTCTCTAGAAGGGATTTAATATCAAATATTCTAACATAGAGTTGCTATGAAGAAAATCTTTTGGTAAAGGCAATTCTCAAACTAGTTTGCTGAAATGGTCCAAGAAATATAGCAAGGGATTTGTACTGCGGTAAGGTCTTTGAAGTCTAGTTGCCTGCCTTTAATTTTGCAGTAAGCGCCTAATCTCATTAGATTTCATACACTCAGTGTTTGCACTTGCACAAAAGCTGTCCAAACAAAGCCAAAATGTTGACACCACCGTCCTCTGATGGCATTTAGAATGAATATATTAAACACACTTGCACTAGCATTGCATTAAGCTAAGAAATAAATTTTGAACTTTGAACTCAGCAGGATAAAAAAGCTTTACTTGATAGCTGAGCAATTGTGTTGTGGTATCGTGGGGGGAATTCATTGTGTTGTTCAGAGAATCCAAACATGCAAACATTCTCTGCATACAGTAGGCACTGCACAAGTAAATAATTCAAATAAGGAACAGTCCTCAAATCCTGTTGTTAGGGACATAAATGAAAGGTAAAGTGGACTGGGGGATTTGCTTTGAAAAGCACTGAATAAACTTTGATTAAACTCACTTCAGAGAAGAGCTCTGAAAGAATATCTTCTAGTTAGTGTGCAAACTAGAGTATATCTTTCTTCAATCCACTCTGCTAATTTATAAATTTAGGAACTTTCTTTAGAATCTGGAAATTATCTTTTTATAAAAGGTTTGGAAGCTGATGATTATAGAGAACAGAAAAGATAAGATTTCTCTCTGACCGTTGTCATAAAATAAAGACAGCAACAAGGCTAAAATTTAGAACTAAGTAAATCTAATGGTTAAGGCTATTTATTGGTTTCTAAGTAGATAACATCAAAAGTAAAAGAGTTTTCCCATATATTGTGGATAAATGCTTATAAACTTGTACATCTGGATCATGACCATTGATTAAAAAATCTGAACCAGTGTGGAAAATACCAACCCCAAAACCCATGCATTAAAGTTTGTGGACATTACTTATTGAAAGTTTTCTAATTTCTCAGCCTGATTGCTTTTACTCTTATTTTAGATGTTATTTGCTTGACTTTTGCTTTTGGCTTGTATTAAGGGATTTCACAAGAAACATTTTTTGAAACTTATTAATACCAGCTATTATCAGAATAATATTGAAGACATTATCTATGCTAACTCATTTCATTGGATTTTTATGGATACCATAAAAAAATTCTCTTAGGTCTTCATATCAAGAGTGGTAGTAATCTTTATAAAAAGCTGGCTTGTTTTTATTTGCTGCACACTATGATCCTGTAACTAACTGATCACCCTGTTATCTTTGCGTTGCCTTCCAGGAAGCTTGGAGCTCCATTTGTTTCCTAGCGCTAGCAATTAGAAAGGATATAGAGCATTTAGTCTACTGTTACCCTTAGCTTTGTTATCTACTTTGATTTTCCTTTGGTTCAAATTCTCTCAGAAATCATTACCTTTTTAACTGGATAATTTAAAAAAAACTGCCACAAATTCTTTGTAGAAAAGGATAGAAATATATACATTCATAAATTCACTCTTAAATTCATACTTGTGGCATGAATCATAATCTGGTTTCCAAAGCCACAACAAATTAGAAGCCACATATTAGGAGAGGGGTGGTTGTTAGAGAACAGCAAGAATGTCAGTTGATATAAGAACTGATAGATCCATGGGGACATCAGAAAACTGTCATTAAATACAAGTGTGGGAAATCAAAAAGCATGGATGCTCAATATTATGTAACACAGGGCTGAAAAATCTTTCACATCTGTATATCCAGGGATTGGTAATGTGCAGCAAGCCTGCAATTCTTGTCATAAGATGACCTCAACGGTAAGATAAGATTATATTATATTCCACATGCTTTGTCTTACAAGGTCATGTTCTGCTTATTATCATTTAAAAACATGTCTCTAAAAAACAAAATCAGTTCTCTTTGAGGTACTAAACTTCAGCTGGGCATGGTGGTACATGCCTGTAATCCCAGCACTCTGGGAGACTGAGGCAAGCGGATTACAAATTTGAGCCCAACCTGGAAAGTTTAATGATTTAGTGAGATTATGTCTTAAAACAAAAAATAAAAAAGGACTGGGGATGCAGTTCAGTGCCATAGCTCTGGGTTCCATTCCCAGTACTGCAAAAAAAAAAAAAAAAAAAAAAAAAAAAAAAAAAAAAAAAAAAAAAAAAAAAAAAAAAAAAAAAAAAAAAAAAAAAAAAAAAAAAAAAAAAAAAAAAAAAAAAAAAAAAAAAAAAAAAAAAAAAAAAAAAAAAAAAAAAAAAAAAAAAAAAAAAAAAAAAAAAAAAAAAAAAAAAAGGAAAAGGAAAAAGACTAAGACTAAATCAGGTATCCAGACTATTTAGCAGAAAAGCAGAAGTTTGCTGAGAATGAGACAGGAGGAGGAGTCATCCCTACAAACCCCACGGAGGGTGGGTTAGGCTCAGATGTAAGTGGTAAAACAGAGTATTAGAGAATAGCAATAATTCCAGCGAATGTTTCCCTTGTCGACTCAGTGATGTTTTTCCTTTATAAGATGACAGAAGATCCTCGGCTTGTGGCCTGCAGGAGGAGGGCTGCGTGTTGCACTAAGGGACAGAGATAGATGCTTGATGCTCAGCTGTAAATGAACAAAGCCATAAGATGTATCTAAGCCAGAGCAAAACACCTGGGTCTAAATCTTGCCTCCACTACTTACTAGTTGTTTGATCTTAGGCAACTTATTTAACTTCTCTAGGTCTTAGTTTTTCTAGCTTGAAAATGGAGATAGTAATATCCTATGCCACGAAAGAGTTGTGAATGTTAAATGGGTTACCATAAGTGAAGTGCTTAAATCAGTGCCTGATTGATTAAACATTATATAAATGGTACTATTTTGCCTTTAAATATTGTTGCTGGAGTGAGAAGAAAGAGAAAATTTATTCCATTTCTAAGGTAATATAAACTGTCTTTTATCTTCACACCACAGTAAATATCTTTTTACATTAAATGTAATTTGCAAAGAAATTTGTGAATATCCTTATTCTGGTCTATTCATGTACCTTTGAAATACTTAAAAGGGACACCAAGATCAGGAGAAATAGATTTGTGTCTTGGCAGTAAAAGTGTTGGAGTCCATAAATAATAATTCTAAGCCAGAGTATGGTGGTATGGTCCTGGAGTCCCAGCAGCAACTCAAGGAGAGGGGAGATTCATTTGAATGCACAAGTTCGAGGCCAGCCTGGGCAACATAGTGAGACCTCATCACAAAAAACAAGACAAAACAAAACAAAACAAAACAAATAAACAAACAAACAAAAAAGATAATCCTGTGTATCAAACCACAGGTCTCACTTTTTACAAGTTTGTTTTAAATGTCACTCTTTTCATCTTGGGAGGTAGATACTGGGGATTTGAACCCAGGACTTTTGCACTGAGCTACATTTCCAACCCTTTAAAATTTTTTCTTTAAGTTTTGAAACAGGGTCTTGTTAAGTCACTAAGTTTCCCAGGATGACCTCAAATTTGCAATCCTCCTGCCTCGGCCTTCCGGAATCCTGGAAAGACAGGTCCGTGCCACCAAGACTGGCCTAAGCATAGGTTTAATTTAATTTTAAAAATAACATGACATTATAAAAATGTATTTATTCTTAATATATTTTTAACCACATAAAACAGCAAAAATCAACACTATGGAATAAACAATGCGATATAGTTGTACTTGTCTTTTCTTGGGAGGTCTTTATCTATATATAAATTATTTGTAGCAGTATTACTCACACTTGTATTTTTCCGTTGCCATGCTTAATAAATATTTACTCACCATGTTCAACACCTTCTCATAATTATTTCCTAGCATGTTGACTGCCCTTACCTCTTCACTGGAATACAAATAAAATCATTAGCAGATCTGAACATCTTCATTAAGAGATTATTTGTAACTCAGCATCAACAATTTAGCTCATTGCTAGTAAATGGTTCTCTAATGTTAAACGGGAAAGTTTGTTTTCTGCCCTTTCACTCTCTATTTTTCTCAAGCATTTTTCGCATAATTATACATTTTAGAAACTATTATGAAACATAACACACAATAGAGCAAACTACAAACGTCCCACCTCTCACCAAGATTAAATAGCTATCCAACAATTTAGATGTCTCTCTTCCCTCTGTCTTTGGCAGAAGCATTTTTAAAACAAATCCCAGACGTTGTGACATTTTGACACGTCACCTCTAAACACTTGAGCATGGGTCTCTAAAGAAGAGGTAATTTTATCACATGACTGCAGCCACCTTTATCACAATTGACTAAAGTAACATTTAATTTAGGCTGCAGTTAAATTTCTCTAAAAGACTCAGAAAGGTCTTTCTGGATTCATTTGCTTGCTTCAGGGTGCAACCTCCCCCAATACACCCACTACATGTGGTTTTGTGTCTCTTCACACACTACATGGGGTTTTGTGTCTCTTAAATCCTTCAAATCTAAAACAGTGTCATCTAATGTGGTAGACACTTAAGGAACATGATCATGATGTACTACAAAAACAGACAGAAAGCTTTCTAGTCACAGAAACATTAATGACAACACTAGATATAAAAAGGAACTAAACAATGATAAAAGACAACTTAAATTATACATACATATATATATATATATATATATGTATATATATATATATATGAAGATGTCCAACAGATGCAGAAGGGGAAGGAAGAGGAGGGGAAGGGGATTAAAAAAAAGAATCGAGAAATGTCATGTACACATGCCAACTTCCCATGATAAATGTAATCATTTGGGTACTAGGAATGTGCCTGTAAAAAACAAAAAAACTTAAATAAAATGAAGTAATTAAGATATTATAATTTAATTTTATAGATAAAATTAAGTAAGATGATCAGTGACATTGGCCACATTTGGAGTGCTCAGTTAGAATTGCCATATTGGACAGAGCAAGCACGGAACATTTCTATCACAGCAAGAAGTTCAATGACAGGGGGCTTCAAAAGATTAACTCCTCTTTCTCTCCTCCAGATCACTGAATTACCAGAGAAATTAGATCATTATTGATCATTTTAGGTGGCTTACTTATGAACAGTTGAACTTGTTCCTTTCAACTTGTTTTTTTTTTTTTCTGTAAATTGGAAGCACTATAAAAAACTTAAAGCTCAACTGGTTTGTGTGTGTGTGTGTGTGTGTGTGTGTGTGTGTGTGTTGTGTGTGTGTAGAGATGTAAGAATACTTCAGAGGTGGTGTTACATAGTTTGATAATAAGAATTTGTATAATAGCTTTTTATTGCATTAAGTGTATTATATTTAAGTTGTCTTTTATAATTCAGTATTTAGTTTGTTTCACTTTGTATCTAGCTTTGTCATGAATATTTCTGTGAATAGAGACCTTCCTTCCTTCCTTCCTTCCTTCCTTCCTTCCTTCCTTCTTTCCTTCCGTCCTTCCTACCTTCCTTCCTACCTTCTATCTTTCTATTTTTCTTTTCCTATACTGCTTAGTGTATTTAGAATAAATGGCAAAAAAGAATATTCCGTACAAAGCTACTAAGATGACTTTAGATGTATATTGTTTACTTATTTTTCCAAAGGAGTATATGACTGATGTAGCCCACATATATCCTAGTAAAATGCAGGTACCAGTTTTACCACATCTTTCCCAGCATCGAGTATTGTCATGGAAATGCTCGGTTTTTCTATTTAATAGTACTTTGCAATTTGAATATGTTTTTCTTCTGTTCTTTCTTATTCCATCGTGTCTAGGGCAGGCTGTACTAAGAAGGCCCTTCTTCAAACAAGATACAGTTCCAACAATTTAGGCTTGAAGAGAGGATGCATGGAAGCTTTGCCCTGGGCCCTTCCTGCCTAGATCCTTTGGGCTAATAATCCCTTTTTTCTCTGTATGATTCATTCTGAGCAGGCTTAGTGGTTAATCTTCTATTTCCAGTTTTATGCCCTGTTCCTCCCCCTTGCCTAGATCTGAAACATCCTTTCCTTCAACAATTCAAATGTCTTGGCTATTCATTTTCCCCTTTGGTTTAGAAAGCTTTAGTTGTCAATTCTATTCCCTTGTCAGCAACAATTTTTATTCTTACTGGCTTAGTCAGGCTGTCTGCCTTGGCTTTCTTTATAAGTGTTTTTGTGTAGAAATTTTGCCTCCTAGGAAGCCCACTGTAGCATAACATAATTAAGTGACAATATATGAGGTGCCAGGACTTTACAAGCAGTTAATGACTGGTTGGAAGATTTATAAGCAAGAGGTGAAATCAAAGAGAACCAAACGCTCAAGTTCTATATAAAACAACAACAAAAACAAAACTAATGTGGTTAAAATTGTTGTTTAATAGTTACTTGAAAAGAAGTACACGAAAATGTGCATAATAAGAAATCTTGAATACGATCACACATTGACTAACACAACGCCATCTGGGCCTTGTACTTCTGTCCCCAGCCTCCCGCACTTGTGTGCCTCCCATAACCTTCTCCTTCAACATTTGTTTTCCAGCCTGCTGACCTCTGGCCCTATTTTGATTCTTCATCACTCTCTCTTAACATTTTCAGTAAAAATAAAACTAGTGTGATTGAGGTCCGAATCTGGCTCTTGGTGCAAAGCTACACATGCAAGATGCTAACTGAGACTGAAAATGTCTATCATGGGAAAGTTAAAATTGCAGTGAGAAAGTTAGCTCTGGAATTTCCTGCCGATCTGTCTCTTAAATTAATGTTTTAATTTGATGTCCTCATTTGACTGCAAAAGAAAAGTGGGTGTGATCTCAAATCCTAGCTCACTGAAGTAGAAAAGAACAAGTCAATAAACAGACAAAAACAAAACAACAACAACAACCAAAAAAAAAAAGCTGCGATAAAACCCTCCATGCAACTTTCTAGGTTTGTGATGGAGTAAGATGCCACAACAGCCCAGAACTCTCAGATGGTTGTGTTGAGTGTTCAAAAAGTCGCATACCAGCTATGGCCAAATGACCAAATACTTGTGAGGATAGCGCTGTGAACGTGTGAAGGGAGTTTTAGATTCCTGATAGCTGTATCATAGATGTAAATATTATTTTCCATTTTCTCAGAAGCTCAAAAATTGACATCTGGAAAGTTTTTTGTTTTTTTGTTTTTGTTTTTGTTTTTTTAAATGTCTAGCTGAACTGGTACTCTCTATGAAGATCCCTCTGAAATAAATTTTCAATCCAAGAACATATCTCCACCTCACCCTGGAATGAACTTAAAGTGATTGAGCATCTAGTGCTAGGTTGGAAAACAAGTTTTGTGATTATACAATGATCCATTTCTTTCTAAAGGCATTGGTTGGCACAAAAGTATTAATTGTTAAATATGTGGTGAGTAAAACTGTAATCAGGGCTACTGGAAGAAGTCCAGCTTATCTATACTGTTCTAGCATCCATCTCTTTCTATTTTTAATGTGGAGATACTAGGGCAATCAACCCAGCATGAACTGAGATTTTTAACAAGGCATTGAGTGCTCTAGGTCTTGAGTGAAGGAGTCAGGGTCAACCACTTTAGCATTTGTGTTCAGTGGTTAGGCTTGTTATCAGCATAACCTCCAGCTTTCCAACTGTTGTGAGGCCATTTTTAAGGTGGCTCCCCTTAGCTTCCTGTCCAAAAATTTCCAAGGAAAAAATGATCTGCTGCAAAGTGCCAGAGAGCTTGACTTCGAAAGTAAGCATGGGTCACTCTGGTAGTCAGCTTTGTAGATATTTCTGATGTTGGGGGATTTACTGAAAAATCAAAATCTCATTTTCCTAATGGATAAATTGAGATGATCTGACCCTGGGACAAGTCTTGCCTCTTACTGGGTTAGGATTTGAGCAAGAGTCAAAACATTGGTATATCTTTTGGAGAAATTTCTTTTAACCTTTAATAGTCTAATGATTATCCTTCTCACTGTGGATATTTTGTACATGGAAAGAGGAAACATTCTCTACAAGCAGCAGAATTTTTAGTTAGAGTGGAAAGTACTGACACTTTCTTCCTATAAGTCAGTCTATTTTTTTTCCTCAGGTGTTGAGTCATGCTAGTTTCTTCCTATGAAAGCATTGCCTCATTGGCAGCACACATAGGAAGGAGCGCAGTCCCCGCCCCACTGCAAGTGCACTGGGCAGTTGGCTGGGGTGGCTGTGGTGAGGGCACTGGGCTGCGGAGCCACAGCTGTCACATAGCCCTCTGCTTGGGAGGTTCTGAAGACTCAGAGGAAAATTGGCTTAAATTTTGCCACTTTATTATTCCCAAAAAGTTAGGGGGGCATTTGTTAACTGACCTTTCCTGGAAACTGCCCCCCAAGCTAGAACACCTGGATGACATTTGGATTCTGTGTCCTGGGTGTGGGTTTTTATCAGTGTCAAACTCCAACATGCAAAAAATAAAAAAGGAAAGAAAAAGAGTAATGTTAATTTTCTGTACCTCACCCTGGACTTACATGGACCTTTATTCTGAGCGGTTGATCTGGTTCTTTTGGTAAATGATCAACCCAGTGATATTCAAACATTCTAGGGTTGAACACAGTCCTGGATTTCCCTTCTTTATCTTTATTCTTGTGCTAGGCATTGGCAGTGGCAGGGTGGGGGCTCAGCTGTGCTATGACATAAGAGGACGAAGATCCGAGTGCCTGCCTCGTTCTGTGTTGGCACCTGCTGATCTTTCTGAGTTCCTTTTGATTTTTTGTGCACCATCCCCTGCTATGGCACCCAGTCATCAGGCCTTTGTAAGGTACTCTTGATCCCCCTTTTCTGGGCCATCAGGTACCTTAGGTCTCCCCATTCTTCCTCAGACACTCACCCTTGGAGATCCTGCAGTTACCTCTCTTCCTCCCCTCCTGATGGACCCAGGGCAGCCCCAGCTGCCTCTTCGCTGTTCTATGTGTGCAGGGTTTCTCGTGATGCTTGATTCCTCAGGCTTCTCTGGGAAATTAGGCACATATTTCCTCTTTCTTTAGACATGCTCAAACTTGTCAGAGAAGGAGTTTCATAAGCCTCCTCTCCCAGGAATACAGTGCAGAGTGGGATGACATGATATTTTCCTTCATGAAGATTCACCTGTGTGGTTTACTCCCTTGCTCAGGCCAAAATCTTTGGATTCACCCTTGAATCCCCTCTCACGGTCCTTGCCAAGTCCATCAGCTGTTCCTATTCTCTTGCTAAGTAGGTGCATTTTTTCCAAATGTCTGTTTCATTCTGTGTTAGTCACTGTGACAAAATGACACAAACAATTTAAAGAAAAAAGAAAACGAAAAGATTATTTTGGCTTCTGATTTCAAAGGTTTCCTTCAGTGCATGGTGGCATGGCCCTGTTGCTTTGGAAAGTGTGGTAGAGGAAGACTGCTCCCCTCATAGTGGTCTGGAAGCAATGAGACTGACCGAGGAGAGGCTGGGGTTTAATATCTCGTTCAAGGGCATGCCGCCAGTGACCTGTCTTCATTCACTACTAGAGGCCACCTTCTAAAATTTCCACCACCTCCCAATCTCCAATCAGGACATAGGTTGGGGACTAAGCCTTTAACACGTGGACTTTGAGGGGAGATTCAGTATCCAAATTACAGCACCTTTGCTTGAGTGTAAGCTCCATGAATACATAGTTCACCTTTGTCACTGAACTTTAAAATTCACCATTTATCATTGAATTCCCAGGAGAGTGTCCGAACCATGGTATGTATGCACAAATTTTTGTTGAATGAAATAAACAACAAATAAATCCATTTTTAACTTAAAAGTTGTTTTCTTTTAAGTTCATTATTATAAACTACTTTCTATGGACATCTTTCCAATTATGTTTTAGTACTCAAAACTGCTAAGAGTAAATTCCTAGAAATCGAATTTCTAGGTTAAATGTTGTACATATTAAAAAATTAATGTATATTGACAACTTGTCTCCTACACTTCAGTTCAGCTCAGCGAATGGTGATCCTTCTGACACTTGAGCAGTATTGGGCATGACTCTTCAAACTGTCAATTTGTTAGTTGAGAGAAAAAAAATTTGATAATTTTAACATAGGTAAATACATTTTCAGTTTTTTTTAGTTCAAAGTAAAACATTTTGATTCTGTTGCCTGGTTTTGGGTGGAATGGGGTCATACCATTTAGTACAGAATACAAGGAAGAATTTATATTTCATGACATTTAAAAAGTAAAATTAAAAGAAGGAAATCATTGCTCCTTCTAAAACAGAGCTTCGTCACTTTAGTCCTGGAAACCGTGTCCTAGTGACCCTGTACTATGTGTATTCAGTGTTTCACTTGTTTAAGAAAAGCTTTCATAGAAGAGTCTGAGTTTTACTCAATGCTTCATGCTTTTGAATGTTAACAAATAATAAAAAGAGCTGGGGATGATACTCACTACTAGAGCACTTTCCTGACATGTGTGAGGCATTGCTTTTGATTCCTAGAGAAGAGATTGTATTTTACTCAAGCTTTATATTATGCAGAGGATTCTCAAGAGCTAAATTTTAGGAGAAACAAGAATTTTTATGAAAGAAGAGTTACTTTATGAAGAGTTCCCGCACATAGTAACATGCTTCTTAATGGAAAAGAATAAGTTTATAGAAAATTTTTTAGTTGTAGTGGACATGCAGAGGTGAAATCAACCTTTGGGCTCTGTGTGGGAGCTTTGCCTCTCAGCACAGGGAAAGCATAGTACATTTTGTAATGGGACAAAAGCACTTAAAGCTAAGTTTTTATGTCTGGCTCAGAAGATTTATATGCCTTTGGTCATTTGTCCATGTAAACCAGTGGGCTCTGTGAGTTCTCTATGCCTCATAGTACTGTAGGGGTGACTTTTGTTTCCAGTTCTGTGAACCCTAAAAATCTTTGAGCAGACAATAATGCACCTCTTTTTTGTCTGTGTCATATTGTTCTATGGAAATGTGAAAACAGCAACTTCAGCTAGAAGGGTATATGTGTAGGTATGCATATATGTATTTGTGAGCATTAGATTGGAAAGGCTAAATATTTCAAGGGAAAATACACATGCAGCACTTCAGTTGTACTCTATGGATTATATGGCTCTTATTATTTAGAATATTGGAAGTATCTACTAATTATCTTTTTTTTTTTTTTGCCTACAAGCACTTACACATTTCCTTGGCTACATTTGACCAAGGACTTCTCCAGCATTTGATTAACTTGCTCCAGCATCTGTTCGTATATTTATCAAACTAATAGTTCTTAAAAGAAAGAACAGGCCATCTTACTCTCACTTACCTTTTTTGGCTTGTGTGTGGATTTTTCACGAACTGCGTTGGAAATACTGTGAGCAAGGATTATCTCTTCAGGCTTAGGTGTAAACACTAGAGCTTACTATAATAACTTGGATCACGCACCATAGGGTTATTTCCTTGAGTCACTTGAGTGCATGGATCAGTTGCCAAGCAACTTGCATTCTTATGGGGCCAGGCTGAGGAACAAAGGGGTGCCAGGTGGTAACACAGAGAAAGAAAATGACAAAGACACATGGAAAAATAAAGCCTCCATCTGGGAACTGTCGTGCACAACCATTTAGAAACTGGAATATGTTCCTTCTTAATAATTCATTTCAACAGCTATCAATCTATAGCAAGACTTTCCATATCTATGGATATCTATTTGTGCTTTCATTACCCATCCATTCATCTACCTATCTGTCCATCTTGGCAGACTGATTTCAGGGTTAGAAAGTACACATAGTAAGGTAGAAATAAACGTCTCTTATATTAGTTACTTACTGATAATGTTCCACTGGGTTGTCCCTCATTGGTCCTATGTCTAGTTTTGTCAGTGTGAAAGTACAACTACGGTGTGAGAAAGGCATGGTAAGTAAGAGCTCAGTTCCCTCAAAGATAAATGTCTGAGTTTTCACCAGATAAGTTTCCAAGACGAGTGCGGCACAAGGAGTGCTAGAGGAAGATTAGGAAACATACTGATTGAAACCGTTGGTGGGATTACGTTTTTCTGTTGTCAGATATTTTTCCTCAGAAACAATGACCAACTGCCATCTTGGAAAAGCACAACGGAAAGGAATAAATTTAATGTGAGACATCAATGGATGGGGGAGGGGTGCTGTGCTCTTGGACTCTAAAGGACACAGATAGTGTTCAACCTGTTGTCCTCAGGTCCTTTCTTTATTTATGTGCATCCCTAACCTGGTCAGTAAGTGCTTTCGCTTTTGACATCTTGCACTTGAGATTTTCTTCAGAGGCCTGCCCTCAGGCTGGTAGAATTGTTTTTGTTCATAGATGCAGGTGGCCAAAGTTGCTTGAGAATTTTATTGCTTCCTGTGGCTGTTAAGCACAGAGCCACTGGCCAGAGGCCAGGAAACCTCGCTTTTGCCTCCTTTTGAGATAAACTTGAAAACACTATATTCTGTAGTTTTCTAGTAGGACAACCTGAGGGGCTTTGTACAAAATCACTTTTGTTTGGCTCATTCTTTTTCTCTTTGGGTTCCCTCACTCATGTATTGGATTCTTCTGTAGATGCTTCCTTAATAAATTATTTACCTCATAAGAATTATTATCTTTAAGATGTTCACTTCTGGGAACCTAGCTTAAAACCCAGCTTTTGCACTCTTAATTGAGATTTTGATTAATACATTTCTTTCCTAAGTAAATCAGACATATATTACAAAGAAGAACAACATTAATTCTAAAATGACAAGAAATGAATCAATATCAACAGGTCTTCAGAAGTCAAGGAAATTATTTCAGTTGTAGATATATTTCATAGTATAATTATATATAGCTCATTATTAAAAAGAAATGGGTTTCTCAAATAGGTCCTATTTTCCTGTATATGGTTGACTGCCGGTAAAGTTGGCCATAGGCAACTGTGATGCCACCTATTGTATCAGTTTCTTGTCGGATCTGTCACCTTGTTTTACTGTTAATGTAGATCAGAAGTTGGTAATTGTCCCTGGAAGAACAGAGTTTGGTTCAAGTGTTCTCTACCTTCCTGCCCTGCCATGACTGACTTTTTACTCCCCTGGAAGAACAAAGAGGAGGTCAAAGTAAAGAGGAAGCTAAAAGGGCCCCACATGTTGGAGGGCAATTTGTGTACAGGTGAACCTATGTCCAGTGTCGCCCACTGTCTTTTTCAGGGTGTGTATATGAAAATTGTGAAAGGAGGCCTTCCATGGGTATCGGGCCCCACTGGAAATGCGAGTAAGACTCCTTGCTCCAGACTTAAGCTGTCCTTGGCCAAGCTAGAGTTGATAGGAAAGCCCACCTGCCCTGCGTCTTCCCCACTACTCCTTCCCAGTTTTCACCCTCTACCCTTTCAGCTTTTCTGGCATTCTCCTGGCTATCATGATACCAAAGAAGCAGTTACTCCAAACATTAATTGAACTATTTTGTGTGCTAGACATTCATTTTAGGCCCTGGAGATGGAAATCTTAGGAGCATCTGGTTCCTGCCCTGTAGGGTCTAGAAGTGTAGCGGAGATACAGACTAGTGAAGTACAAGATACTACTCCTAATCGCTAGATAAGTAAGGATGCCTAGAGGGGTGTCAGTACTTACCTAGAAACCATGTTTAACTGCAAGATTTTGTAAGAAGTTGGTTAGAAAAGGGAGCTGGACATGGTGGCGCATGCCTGTAATTCCAGCACTGGAGAGGCTGAGGCAGGAGGATCGCTGTGAGTTTGAGGCCACCTTGGGCTACATAAGAGAGTTCAAAGCCATCCTGAATTACCCAGTGGGATCTTATATTTAAAAAAAAATCATAAGAGGATATTTTTCTTTTAATTTTCAAAACACACATACTTGCATGCTTCCAAATCTATCAAATCACAATGGGCAGGTGGAGAGGACAGACGCAGTATTACCTCATGCTTAAAGTTACTTTTCTCTTACTTTTTATTACAAGAAACTCAAACCCACAAGTTAGATAAGAGATTGCAACTCATGTACCTAACCTTGACACCAAGTCTACACAATTTAGATTTAAAAACCCTCAGGCAGTTCTGATGATGGTCAGTTCTTTAGATCTGGCAACTTACATCCTGGCAACCTTGTCTGGGGCTGAATCAGAGTGGGGAACAGCCTTGCTGTCTTAGTCACTTTTTCTGCTGGGATAAAATAGCGAGCACCTACGATTTAAAGGAGGAGAGCTCCATTCATTTCAGTCCCTGGGTGGCTGGCGCCAGCATGGTGGAGGCGACGGTGGAAGCAAAAGTGTTCAGCTCATGGCAGCTGGGAAGCAGAGAGGGGAGGGAGATGCACTCAGAGACTCATCTCTCCTGACCAGGCCCCACTTCTCAACAACACACTCAGCTGCAGAACTCCCAGGGATGGAGTCTACCCAGGAGTATGGTGCTCCATGGCCCAACCACCTTCCTGAAGCTCCACCTCTGAATGATGAGAGTTCTGGGGGTCATTTTTCATCTAAATTGTAACACATATTGGCAGCCATTAGTGCTGCTTGGAGTTGTATTTTGGGTTCAGCCTGCAGACAGCACCCAGCTGGGACTCTTTTTAACCTGTTCTGTGTATCTATGGAAGAGCCATGGAGAGATTGTTGAGCTGTAGCTGACAGCTGAATAAGAAGCGTTTGCCCTTAATTTACTTTGCTGATATTTCAAGAGTGTGTGTTAGTATCTTGATATGGGTAATTGAACACAAATGTTGGGTTATAAATCAGTTTTTAAGTGTAAGTAGAACAATGAAATGGAAGCTCAGTCTATGTGAAGAAAAAAAATGCTCATCAATGTTTTCAAAAATTTCAGAACAATGGGCTACTTTAGACTCATCTGTCTAAGTGGTTGTATCTTTTTTTAGTGTGTGTGTGGGGGGGTTTGAAGGTCACAAAACCCTTTAAGCATTTGATGAAATTGCTAGATGTTCTCTCTAGTGATTGTATATATGAACTGAATACAGTTTATTTTGCATGCAAATTCAGGGAAATCCTCTATGAATTTGCATTAAAAACCCTTTTCTGTATTATAAAGGAAGGTACTGATTTTGTTTTGGAAGCTGAAATAGCCGTAAGAGGTATTTTAGTTACTTCCCTCATCACTGGGATGCAATATCCAGTATGCACAACTCTAAGGAGGAAATGCATTCAGGGAAGATGTTCTAAAACACCTAGATATGAAGATATTCCCTGTATTCCCCTAACAGGTTGTTTTAACTTTCATTTAAGCATACTTGACACTAGCATTTGAATTCTTCATTGTTTTATTTGTATTTATTGACTGTTTTAGATGTTTTCATCCACAGTTAGCTGGCTCCGAGGAAGGGTGTGTGGCAGCAGAGCAGGGGAGAGGAGGAAGAGCTCATGGGGTGACCCCTCCTCGGAGTAGGCTTCATCTCCCAAACCACATTTAGCTACGAACTCTAATCAACTGATGAGTATCACACCCCCATCATCCAATCACCTCCCCAAAGTCCCACTTACGAGCACATAGGGCTTTGGGAGGACATCTAGATATAAACCATAGCAAGAGGTCAATAGATGGGAACAGTCAGTAAATATATCAACTTATGGACAAAGACAAAATTCTCCTCTCTCCAAATTATCCTATTCAATCTTCTAGAAAACTGAGAAATGTAAAATATTCCAGAAATGTGTTATCTGACTTCTTCAGTAGCCTCCAGGAGTGCAGAATATCATTAGGTTTACCACCAAGGGAATGCTTCTGGTTTATCAATCAGTTCAATACTATTTTCTTACCAACAGGTCCTTTTAAATGTCATTCAGGGAAGAAGTTCTAAAACACCAGATATGAAGATATTTCATATATTTTTCTCATAACAGGTTGTTTTAATTTCCATTCAAGCATACTTAATACTAGCATTTGTATTCTTCATTGGTTTATTTGTATTTAATGACTTGTTTCATAGAGTTTAAACTAAGTCAGAGCAAAGATCTTGTTACCTTGCATATCATTGTATCTTTAGCATGTACAGTGCCATATACCATTTAAGGACTAAGAAATACTTGAATTAATAATGGATTTTCATAGATCAAAGTAAGACCCAGGTGTGTGTATTTTCTCAAGGGTACTTAGTAAAGATATCTGGCCAATTAATTGTGTTTGTAATAATTTCTTTTCCTGATGATGATAATGAAGATGATAACATTATCCAACTTTCTTTGTAACTGGCATGTGGTAAACTGAAGGAGGTATCCTAAAAGAAATCCTAAAAGAAGGAAAGAAAAAAAAAAAGCTCATGCCAAAGCACAGCTTTAAGCAATATCCTTTAATCTCGGACTGATGGGAAGACCAACCACAGATAAACTAGTCTGGATGCCAGGATACCAAGGGAGCCGGCAAACAGGGAGCAAAGTCAGTTTTTGAGAGAGGAAGACAAAGTAACTGATAGCAACAGGTACTGCAAACTGGTCATGGCTGTGAGAGAATGGGCCTGATGTAATGAGAAGACCTGTCCCCATTGCTGGATTTTGGGTTGGTCAGGGGAGCAGGTCAGACTGCTGGCTGCTCACTCCCCAAGGGGGAGACGGTGAGGTCTTACCCTTTTCTAGGTCTTTCTTTCTTTCTTTCTTTCTTTCTTTCTTTCTTTCTTTCTTTCTTTCCTTCCTTCCTTCCTTCCTTCCTTCCTTCCTTCCTTCCTTCCTTCCTTCCTTCTTTCTTTCTTTCTTTCTTTCTTTCTTTCTTTCTTTCTTTCTTTCTTTCTTTCTTTCCTTTCTTCCTTCTTTCTTTCTTTCTCTTTTTTCTTTCTTTCTTTCTTTCTCTTTCTTTCTTTCTTTCTTTCTTTCTTTCTTTCTTTCTTTCTTTCTCTCTCTTTCTTTCTCTTCCTTCCTTCCTTTCTTTCTTTTCTTCTTTCCTTCCTTCCTTCTCTCTTTCCTTCTTTTCTTCCTTCTTTTCTTTTTGTCATGCTGGGATTGAATTCATGGGAGGCAAATATTTTATCACTGAGATACATCCTCAATATCACCCTTCTCCCTTTTAAAATTTGTCTTTATTTGGAGACTAGGTCTTTCTAGTTTGTCTCTGCTGGCCTTAAAATTGTGATCCTCTTGCCTCAGCCTTCCCAGTAGTTGGGATTCGGGGTGTGTGTCACTGCACCTGGCTCTAGCTAGTTTCTTAAACCACTCTAGTTTATCTAAAAAGTTATACAGACCTACAGGGGTATTTACTGTAATCAATCTTGCTTTCTCTCCCTCCATCCCAGATTTGAAAAATTATTTTTAACTTGAAAATAGATACCATGTAAGCACTGAACACACATATTCTATATTATACAAGAAGTCACCCTTATTATTTATTGAAATGTTCATTCTGAGCATTAGGAAATATGCATGTTTCTTTTCTTGTTATATACACATAAATAGAACAAAAGCTCAAATTAAAAAGTAATCAGACACCTTTGAAAAGTCCTTTTAGAATTCAGTGTCACAGTTTTCTGACCAAACACTAATTACTACACTTATGAACACACATATACAAATAAAACAAAGGATGGAAGAAAGAAGAACGGAAGGAAGAAAGGGACAAAGGAGTGAAGGAAGAAGGGAAGGAAGGAAAGAGGAGAAGGAGAAAAGAAGGAAGAGAGGATGGAAGGAAGGAAGAAAGGAGAGGAGTGGTGGTTTTTTGTATCAGAGGCTAAGCATGTGGCTTTTGTTTTCTGCTCCAACTAGAACCAAGATGTCCAAAGAATATGTTGGGGGCACTTGATTTTTAGAATGGTTTCTAGCTCTGTGGCCCAATCAGAGAGTATGGAGGGATTTGGGCAGATTCCAGGAAGCAACTTCCATGTAGAGAACTGGGAACAATAGAGTCCAGCTTACACATAATTATTTTTCTGGAGAAAGTGGCAAGTTCTCGAAGTAATCTTGTCTGTGAGACACCAGTATTTCTGAGAAATTTTGGTGTAATTGGCTTCATAGTAAATGGCTCTGGAGTTGGAACACACTAGCTAGTACCTGTGGGACCCTGGGCTGTGGTACAATGGCTGACAGGTGAGCTCCGCTGCATGGCTAAAATGACAAGTGGGTGGAGACAGCGCTTGCATTAGCCTTTCTTCCGAGCTCATTTTCCTTTCCCCTTCCAATCCCCCAGTGGCTTTATCATGGACTCTACCACATTCAGCACAGCTTAAAAAACCCATATGGAATACAAAATTGTAGGAAGAATTTGGGTTTTATTTTTCTTTTGGGTTTACGGTGACTTACTAGGTTTAGCACACTTAGTCATGTGTTCCTTAAACCACAGGACGCTGAGGGCAAACTCTCTGGGGGGAAAGGGGCTCTGAGGGTTGATTAGCACCGTTTGCCTGCTTCCTGCCCTTCCTCTGCTCAGGTATTAGTTGCTCAGATTGCTGAGCTGGCGCTCAGCTCCCGAGGTCCTTTGCTTCATTTTAATGCAAGCCAGTGATGCAAAGTCCCCAGCTTGGCCTGTCAGAACTTGATAGCTCTGTAAACACTGAAATCCTTGTTGCCATAACACCAGGAAAAATAATATGGGATCTTGCATATAAATATAGCGGAGGCCTTGGGGAATGGGAGCATTTCTAAATGACTTGAGTCTCTGTCACGGCATAATCTCTTATAAATAAATGTTAACGTGGTCTCTGAATACAGCCTGGATTTTTGCCTGACTATGGTGTTCAGCCTTCTAGACAATAGTTATGCTAAGGGATTATCTTTTAACATAGTGCAGTTATCTCTTTTGTTTGTTTTCTTTTTTCATTATTCACATAAGCCAAGGGAAATGAAAAGCATCTTATTTCAGGCAAAAGGGCCTGTGAATGATTAACTCTGGTTCCTTGCATTGGGACTTTGCATAGCAACCCCTTGGCTCACAACTAGAAAAGGGCTCTGGGCAGCGGCAGCAGCAGCAGGAGCAGGAGCAGCAGCAGCAGCAGCACAGGGACCTGAGACCAACATTCTCAAATGAAGGTGGTGGGAAACAGATTAAGTATAAGCATTCTGTTTATGGGTAGACGTCTCTGTAGCTGGCTTACTTAATTTTGCATTGGTTTTACTGCACTTTTCTTGATGGATCTGTGTTTTCCTGACCTTTACTTTTGCATTTGTTCTTGCTTTCTGAGTATACTTGAGAATCCGAGTTCAACTTGGCCATGGTGATGGTGTAATCTGATTTATGCTACCATATTTTATGTTTTCCCCCAACACTATCCAAAACTGTACTAACTCTAATTCTATATTAGAAAGTAGAATTAACAGATAGTTTCATAAGAGTTTAAAATTTTAATTTTAGCTCAACTAAAATTCTCTTTTGGCAGTCTTGGAATTGTAAGCACAAAGCTTTATATGAAAGAAAGGGAAGCGAATGGTGTGATCACATGATCCTAATTAAAAGGACATAAGTGTATAAAGGACTCACACTGCACAAATATGAGAGATGAAATCAAGACCAATTCCTTATTTTTTTGTGGACACTTAGTTATTAAACATTTATATAACAGGGTCTATTTTCATGGAAAATAAGACAAGTTAAAAAAAGACAGAAGAAAATGAATGTAAGCTAAGGACAGAAGAAACATTTGAGAATTTAGGAAAATGCAGTATAGTTATAATTGAGCCAAAATATTTAGGGCACTTAAATTTAGACTGCAAGTCAATCCAGATGTTTATTTATTAATGTTAATAATGTTTCCAGTTGTTGTTATAGAGTACTAAATCCCAGGGGTTCCACTTCTAAGTTTAAAGACAAATGCATGGTTTTTATTCTTTTCCAGCTCTGTTTTAATTTTAGGTTTTTTTCTATAGCCATTATTTTCCTGTAAATGTGTTTGCAAAATTGTGAGCAGCTCCTGATACCTTGCAAAAAGTCTGCCTGAAACGTTGCTCTAGCAAAGCTTTCCCCCTGCATTTCTCCTCTTGCTTCCATGGCAATAAAGAAAGAAACTTGGCATAGGAATATAATCTGTTCCTGCCTGTTTCTCATCTGAAGTCATAAACTTCTGCCATCCCACCCAAGACTAGAATTTCAACTGGCATGAAACAGCTGTCTGCTTACAGGTTTATTCCGGTAGTAACCAAAGACAAAACTATTTTAATTGAAGGCCCTAGGCTGTTCTCCAAACCCTCACAATCTCTGGGTCATCCCCAAGAAGAAACCATTGAGGAAAAGGTACAAGTTACATGGTTTCTGATAGTTTTTGACACACTGTGTATTTATGAAGCTTTTACCCTTCTAATTTCTCCAGTTTGGATGCCATGGAAAACAGGAGGGGCATAAACTCAGCAGCGTGTGGGGGTGAGGCACACAAGCTAAGTCAGCACAGAGCAGGCTGGGTAGGGGCAGTGCCCAGCCCAAGGGGTATCTGCTACTCTGCTTCACTTATTGTTACCATGAGGAACTGTGGTGCTCAGTATCGCCAGATTTTTGAATTTGGCAATACAAGTTTCAATCCTGCTTTTTATGTCAATTCGACATAGTCTTAAATGGTGGCAATCTGAATTCAAATCAAAATGTGACTTGCATATTAGGGTTCTTATCCTCCACTCCTAGGTTTTGCTACTAATTCATTATGGCAGTCTTTACATTTTCAGCTAGCTAGGCTCTATAACTATTAGGTGGCAGGCTACCGTTTGGTTAAATGTCCACAAAGGTTCATGTGTTGAAAGTTTGTTACCCCTGGTGGCCCTTTGGGAAGTGGTGGAACATTTGAAAGGTGGAGCCTAGACCTAAAAGGGAGGTCTTTAGGTCATTGGGGTTGTACTCTAGAAGGGGACTGTGGGATCTCAGCCCTTTCCTCACTGTTTTACTCTCTGGCCATGATGTGCTTCCTCAGCATAAGCTCAAGACAGCAGGGCCAATTGGTTGTGGACTGAAATGTTTTGAAACTAAGGGCCAAAGTAAAACTTTTCTCTTAATAAGTTGATTATATCTGATATTTGTTATGGTGATGGAAGACTGATTAATGCATAATTTATTTACACATTTCATTTTTTTATTCTGGGTAGTACTGTCTAAAGTATGCAAATATTAGCATTGGGGAAAATGTGTATTTTACTAGTCTCAGATTTTACCAGATTGTGACTTGCAGCAGCATGAACTCTTAAAGCCTCTCTTATAACATGTGGAAATTAAAACATATTCCACATACCAGTTAGAGGATTAAATAATGTTCTATGACTGGATGTGGTGGTGCATGCCTGTAATTCCAGTGCTTGGGAGGCTGAGACAGAAGGATTGCTTTGTAGTTCAGTCTGGGCTACAAAGTGAGTTAATGGTCTACATTGAACTACATAGTGAAACTCTGTCTTAAAAAGACCAAAAAAACAAAACAAAAAAAACCCCCTAAAACACAAACAAAAGAAAACAAAAAACAAAAAACAAACAACTCTGTGTGTAAAAAGCTTACCCTGGTCCATAGGAGGTCTTTGCATGCACGTTACCATTCTTATTATTACTGTTTTGAACATTATTATAAAGTGATCCATTTTTAAGGGCACAAGGTCTGTCAGAATGAGTTTGTCTCAGAATAAGGAGAAGGGTCTCTTGATAGGTCTAACATGCTATATAATACAAAGAAATTCTGTGAGGACCCATGTTTATGGCCTTAAAATTTTTTGGAATTTTGGAATTGAAAGAGAACATGAAGAAACAGAAACTCTGTCACCTAGAAATTATAGACACATCCATTTTATCTCAGAAATTTAAGTTGGAGCAATAACAAATGAGTGCTTCCATTAAAATGCAGTACGAAATGTTATGAACATGACTTGTTATGAAAATAAAACCAAAGAGCATGTCTGAAACCATGTTGTAAAGTGAAAGAATGTAGGCTAGCGTTGTTCCTATCAATTTCTGTGGGAATATTTATTTTGGAAGCGGATGGAGAAATGACACTCAGAACATTTCCTGCTTCTGTGTCCAGGCAGACCTGTGACGAGAGACGATGCCTTCTCTCCTCTTTGTGGATGCAGGATCTGTGGATGGCTGTGGCGAGAGGCCATTCAGCCAGTTGGGGTGCACCAAATGGAGTTGGAGAAGATGCTTTCTGCTAATTTTTCCTTCTTGATTTCTGTTCAAAATTTGTTGCAAGTTAAGCATTAGTATTCAAAGGAAGAGCCTTCCTTCCTTTTCCTGGAACAGCTGCAAGTAATAATAGAAAAAAAAAAAAAAAAAGGGCAGTCAAACAAATAGCCCAGTGATAAAAATGAAACAGGGTAATCATGCAGTGTGGTTCAATGTATCTAGTTTCTTTCACAAGACAGAGCCTTTTGCTTGACGGGAACTCTGATAACTATGACACTGAGTGGTGCGGTGGTGTAATGCATCATTTGAAGTGTTCTACTATAAGCCATTGATATTTTTACTGACAAAACTTTTTTCTTTCTTCCTTCCTTATTTATTTATTTTACAGTACTAGGGATTGAATCCAGAACCTTGCACGTCCTAAACGAGTGCTTCACTGCTGAGCTATATCCCAACCTTTGTGCTCAATTACTCAACTTGGCCTCAGACTTGTGATCTTCTTGCCTCATCTTAGCCTCCCGAGTAGCTGGGATTGTAGGTGTGTGCTACCACACCTGGGATCAAGACCCCTATTTTTAAAACTTATGACGCTGCTCATATATAACTGTTGTGAATTCTTGCTGATATGTAAGAGATGTAATGACTAATAGCAGTATTATTATCTTCCACAAAATAGAAACCGTACTAGGCACTTAGTAGACATCATTTATAAGCCTCAGCACTCTTTATGTAGGTCTTTATAGCCATTTTACCAAGGATTAAATTGAATCTCAAGTATCAGTGGATTCTGCTGGGGGGTATAGGTGGTTAGATGAGACTAAGATTGAGTCACATTCTTTGCTCAAGGTCTCTCTACTTCATACTTTCTCAAGTGTCTTAGAGAGTTCCTTGAACATCTCATGGAGAAACTGAGCTCCTTAGAAACTGTCAGCAGTCAGGCCGTCAGCAATTCAGCAGCCAAGCCCAGAGTGAAATAAGAACAGCTGACACATATCAGAAGCTTACTTTTTCCAAGATCCCTTGCCATTTCTTACCAGAGAAAGAACTATATACTCCCTGTTGTTCTTACTTAATCTGCAAAATTAAAGGAAAATAGAAAAGAATTGAACAAAAATTAGAATGGTAAAGAATAGGATGATGAGAGATTGGGACCAACAAAGATATAAAAAACTAACCCCACCCTCCTTTTCTTTCACTAACTAAGGCACCTAAAGGGTATAAATAGCTAGTAAACTTGATTGTAGAAAATGTCAGTAACTAACAATGTCTGATATTCAGTAGACAAAAAGTGATTATTCCATAAGTAGTGAGAACACTTTAGGTCTTTGGTTATCTTCTTTGCTGGCATTTCCTCTGGATTCCCCTACCCCAGCTATCTTTTTATTGTCTTGTTTCAGTCAGTCCCACCTTATAAATATTATTAGGTGATGAGTAAGTTAGAAGACCATCCTGGGTGGAGAGGAAATTCTCACACTTCCCTGGAGATAAGTTATCATGCAATAGCAGCATGCAAACATCAGTGTTATGAGCCTTCTTCTTTTTCTTTTTCTTTGAAGAATATTGGGCTGTATACTCACACATCCAATCTAATTGTTTGATCATTTTTTTCATGCCTGTATCTTGTAATCTGAGGAACTACTTTGAAGATAATAATATGCAATATATTAACCATTGTTAATCTCCTAATAGATATGTTGTTTTGAAATTCTATATCATCATTTTTGTTTTGAAATTCTGTATCATCATTTTTGTTCTTTTTTCATTTTAAAGTAAAAAAAGTTATTCTTGTTGCCACTTCTTTTTTGTTTGTTTGTTTGTTTTGTTTTGTTTTGTTTTAAATTTTTCGATACCAGGGAATCCAACTCACCACCTCAAGCCTGCCAGACAGGTGCTTAGACCACTGGGCTAAATCCCCAGCCCTATTTTTTAAGATAGGGTCTCACTATGCAGTTCAAGGAGGCCTTCAACTCACTTTGTAGCCCAGGCTGGTCTTGAACTCACAATGATCCTAGTGCCTCAGCATCCTGTGTGCCAGGATTAAAGGCGTGCGCCACCACGCCCAGCTTCTTGTTGCTACTTTTGAACATCAGGACAGGATTCTCCAGGAGTGGGAGAAGCATGTAGATGCAGTTTTATAAAGGGATGCAACATGAAGACAGCACAGTCACAGGAGGCTAATCTTACTACTTCCATTGGTACACAGAGATGAAGTGCCGGGCACTTTTCTTCACTGTGGCTATGGATGCCACTATCTCAGGAATCAATTAGGGACTAGGGATATAGCTCAGTGGTAGAACACTCACCAGTATGCATAACGCCCTGACTTTGAGCCCCAGCACAGCAAAATACAAACCAAAATAAATATAAAAACCAGAAATGGTAACAACACACAAAAACATTGGTGAGTTATTTAGGTCAGGTTCTAAAGTTTCTCTAGGGTTCCTGCATCAGAATGCCTGGGAGGAGAGAGGCAGGACTTTTTCTTTTTTACAAATGTCCTACAGTTGATTTTGATGTCCACGTGAGTTTAACTAGCTAATTTAGACGTTTTAGGTAACTCATTCAAATTGTTTCTATTATCTACTCAGAATGATTAGACATTATTACACCACGTCCTAGTCAGGAACTGAGATTACAAAAATGAGTACAGCCAAGAGATGGTAAAAGAAGCAACAGTGTATCCAAATATACCTTCCTTCAAAACCTGTGATTCATGAAACAGGTGTGATAAAACAGAGATGAAATTTGTAAAGTCCCCAGGTTAAAAAAAATTAGTACAGCCAGATCCCTGATCAGAATTCAGGAGTGAGAACTGGTTGACATCTCTCTATTCTGTAGTTTAGTCTCTGATTTGACACTGGTGACATTTCATCCAAGAGATAGGGGATGCTGGCTGCAGAATTGCAAAACTCTTGAAGATTTTAGAGAAAATACAGCACAGTGGTGCAGAAGCAGTATGAACTGAAGGGAAGTAAATATACTGGGACAGTAAAAGAAAGACCTGTATTGAAAGTAGAACAAGGTAGGTCAGAAGGAAGTGAGAGTGAACCAATCGATGTGAGATGCTCCTAACCTGCTGAGCATGTATGATACAGGATAATTATGACTGAAGCTGAGTCAGGGACCTACGGCCAAGGCAGAAAGGGAGTGGAGCAAGAATGCGACCTGCAGCAGGAGGTGAAGATGAAGGAAACTAGCAAGGACAGGGACTCCCAAGGGTCAGGGTTGGGAGAGTTACCTGTGTCAAGAAATGGTGAAGGACAAAGAGGATTTGAGAGAGACCGTACTTCACCCTCTGGAAGCCAAGCATGGAACTATGTATTTATAATGGCATTTGGATACTATTTGTGTCCTAAAAGTCTTTTTTTATTGTCACAAAAATAGTTATACACTTGAAATAACTTTGCATGCTGGATCCTGGCAGTCATACTGAGTTTGACCAATGCCAGAATAACATAAAGGGAAAAAGTCCAGGGCATGATCTTTTGGAGGCAAAAATCTTTCACCTTAAAAATTGTGTCCTTGGGTGGCTGATGGAACGTCTCAAAGAGAAGCAGCATTTGGGAACCTAAGTATGAGAACAGAGCATCATAGATGGTGACCTCTAGGTCAGGCAAGGGTTCAGAGAACATGATCTTGAGAAGATGGCAGGACATGTTGGAGGAAGTCTGAGAGGAACAAGCTTGAAAGAACTTCAGAGTCAATCCACCGGGGGTACTAATGCACCTCAAGAACACAGGTGGGATATAAACAGAAAACAGGAAGGAGAGCCTGGGGGAAATGGAATTTGGAAAGGACTTGAAGAAAGGAAAGCAGAATATAGGGCTTAATTCCCAGAAACAAAGTAGAAGTTAGTTACGGACTCATTGGAAGAACAGCCCAGGGAACTGCAGGCTGAGGTGGTGGTGAGATGTGGAGATGATTTTGACCTGAAGTGATGCAGAAGACTGGGGATAAAATGGGTGAGAATCCCTTACCCTGGAGTCTCAGAGTGCAACCACAACTAGACCTAGGGAAGAGGGAGGTGAGACGAGGTCCATGCCTAAAAAGGGACTTTTCTTGGGATGCAAAACAAAAGTAGCACAAGAGAGCCCCTTGTGGA